>JAQMCX010000039.1:2351017-2487843 GCA_029814765.1 Acanthurus leucopareius | reverse complement strand
AAAGATTAAAACAGAGAAATATGGGCAATCACAGGTAAATCCTTAAGACACCGACTGACTTACATTTATTCAGCGAGTGTCTCTCTCTTTTTTCTTTTCTTTTGAATTTCATGAAATGAGAGAAGCCAAATATTTACTCTGTATCGGATGCCGTGGCTGTTTGTGGTTGGCTGAGAGATGTGATTTCATTAGTTTGCATCACACTTCCAGCTGCCGTCAGGTTAAGCTTCCATTACGCATGACAAACGTCTTTGATCTGACATCTGATGTGACGGGACAATTAATAGAGATACAAATGTATATGCTGGTTCAGACGGTTACATTAAATAGTGGTTGCTGTGATTGTTTATGTATTGAAATGTGCCTGACACTCTGGAAACCTGCCTGTGAGGCTTTGGTGACATGTAGGCACTGCGCGCCTGTCAGCTAAATTACCACTACACCGGGCGCGCTTCGCCTGCGCCAAGAATAGACCAGGTTGGAGCTGGCGGGCTTTCAGCCCACCTTCTGCGCAGTGTTTTAGCACGAAATTGTCACTGCGCCACGCTGAATCTGTCAACACCTCCCCCTGGCGCCACACCCATCTCGGCGCAGCCCAGTCTACCAAATTGCCAAATTGGCTGCGAATGGTAGTGCGCTGGACGAAATTACCACTGTGCAGGGTGCACCACGCTCCGCCACCCTGCCCTGTGCCACGAAATTAGAGCCCAAAGTCTTTAGTCAAAGAGAAGAGTGACTATCTGTTGCTAAAGTTTGTGGTGATTATGTCCCATGTTTAAGTGTTCCAAGATTTTTCTGTGTGAATAACAGAGGGTCTGTCAATGGCAGGTGAATCATATGCTCTGGTCTCCACAATTACCAAATCTTAAACCAATTACACATATATGGGAGATTTTGCTTTCTAAAGTCCTTAAATAAATGTGATTTGCTGTCGAACAAGCTACCTGGAATTAAACTCGAGTTCCACTTTAACATTTTTTCTATGCTTGTGCACAGTTGGACATTAGGCTGCCCCATTTGCTATCTAATAATGATGTAATTTATCAGGCATTTTACTGTGAAATGAGGGAGCGACACTCACTGATGGTCATTTTTTCAAGCTTCACTATCAAAATATGATTTAAGTCCATTACCACCGCAGCCATATACTATTCTTCCTTTTGGTCAATTCTTTTCAACACCCCATCTCCTCTCCTGTACCAGATGTTAGTATAGTATTTTTTAAGCATCATCGCTCTTTCCCTGAGTGTCTTGTCATGTCTGGTAAGTTGAAACAAATGGTGTATAGTATATGTGTAACAGGCACTAACGTGTCAAAATAAAAATAAGTCAATGACTACAACTGATAGATAAGTCAGCAATGTACATATTTTTAAGTCAGTTAAAGGCTTTAGACATTATTCTTGCAAAATAAGGGATTTTTTTTACTTTTTGAAAAGGCCATCCCTCCACTAAGGTTCTAGTGACACATGGTTGTTTTGCTGGGATAATAACACCACTGTTCATGGAAATGGTAATGTCTCCGTATCAACATTGCTTCAGCTTACGTGTCTCGTGGTGGTTCGCTACGTGACCGGCTGTCGGTGCCAGGTGTTGTCCCAGGTGCGCTGGGTCGATTGGAGTCTTGGATAGCGGTGGTGGAGCCCGAAGGTGCTTGGGAGCGAGACCGGAGCTTCTTGTCACCAGAAGCTTGACACACAGATGGCTCGCTGACAGCTGAACCGAGGCCAGCGGGTTTCCCAGCTGGACCAGTGAACCACTCGCCCGGCTTGGTCAGGATCTCCTGCTGCTTCCGGCAGTTATTACACACCCAGATCACCTACAAGAAAACGGAGAAATCACAATCCCAGGTACATGACATGTTATCAGCTGATCTACCCATAAACATTTATCATAAAGCTTTTGTTAAATTGGGTATTCACAAGCACAACATACATTTAAACAACATCACAGAGGATAGGACTTGTTTTTTTCTGAGGGATTTAATGCAGCTGACATTAGCACCACATTGACGTGTCCAAGAGGAAAGAGCTATTCTTTGCTGCAGCCTGTGAGAAACCATCTCAGCCAACTACTTTGCCAACCACTAATCTGAGGCCTGGCTTCTGTCAAATAGGAAATGGAACAATGCACTTCCTAAATAGCTGTACTGCTGCCAATGAGTGGTCCAGATAAAGGCTTTTATGGAAGCTTTTTAAGATCACCATCATGGCAGTTATACCAGGGAGCAGATTGGCTTTCACTGTGGGCTGCTTCTGGCCTCCAAATGAAGTACACACAGCCAACTGGATAAAGGAAGGATACTCAGCTCACTGCCAAAATAATAGCTCCCATCTCCTGTCTATTTGTCTCATCACACATATGCACACCTACTATACATTGTCTGTGTTCAAACACTACAGCTGAGTGTGTCCAAGTTCACTCAGTTGCTTCCCCTCACATTTTGACATTAGCATCTGCGGTCTTGATCTGCTTTTTTTACACAGAATTTTTCACTCTCAAGTTAAGATTCCTGCTCATTTTTTAGGACAATTTGTGTATATTTCAGAATGTAAAAAAGTAGAGCAACTGATGTCGAAGCATTTTGACAGTGATAACAAACATAAGTTCATGCACACTGCAGTATGCATGTGCCTCATTGAGAACCACACTTGTCCTTGTTCTTGTTGGGTGATCTATTTTTTTCTATTTTAGATGTCATGTTTTTGTGTTGTGAAGTATATTGTGTCATTTTTTAAGCAGCATGTGCTTGTTTTCTTAGGCTTCTAATAGTCATAGGTTTTGGATTATTGGTCAGACCAATAATCTAAAGGTATTTCTCACAATACTCTGATGAGTTACACACAAAATAAATAATTAATCAACAAATATAATTAGCAGATTTAACAATAATATGTGTAACTGCCAGTTACAGTCTCAAGCCTATTTAATGTTGTTTTAGCACAAGAAGTCATGTAAACAATGGCGTTGCATAAAAATGGCAAATTCTGACTTAAATTGTGTGACCTAAATAAGCATTTGATGCCAACCTTCTCTGCATGCCAGTTTTCAATCATCAACACAACAAACACCTTTGAATCAGCGTAAAACCTTTACCACCTTGTGTGAATGAAGCAAGGGACAAACTGCTAAACCCTCACAAACCAGCTCACACTGTGATGCCCAACACTAGTCAAACAAGTCATTTTTTTTTAAAACTTAAAAAAAAATTTTTTTTAGTTGTTTTTACTGTCTAAACATCTTAAAGCATCAATAAAGAGCTGAAACAAGATATAAAAAAACATAGCATGTATGTATACTGTAAGACAGTAGAGTCAGATAACAAAACACTGTTGATGGCTGCCATTAGAGATGTTTTATTTATTTATTTAATATTTAGGGAAAAAGACATTTTGGAATCTTAATTTGTAATTTGACAGATTCTTTTTCAAAATACCTACATGTGGACAATTATCTTTGGTAATGATATGAATGAATGAATGAGTTGGTCTTTGTTTTATATTGACAATATTGCATTTTCTATAGCAGAAGAATTTAACCTCTTATATTATGTATGTTTTCTGTGTTCTCTAATTTTCTTTATATTTTTGTCTTTCTTGAGCGATACAATTCTGACAATCCTTTAATTTTGATGGCTTCAAATAAACACTAACTAGATGCATTGAAACACATGTGACATATATCTGATGCCTGTTCCTCTGTGTGTCTTGTCAGCATCACTGTCAGTTGTATCAATAAGGGATGTGGGTTACGTCTCAGAATAGATACAAGGGTTCATGAGGGCCTGAAGTGTGTATGTAGCCGCAGTCATGGTCCTGTGTTGACATCAGAGACAGAATGAGGAGGACTGGATGACAGGGAACCTGAGGTTGTGAGGGAAATGAAGAGACAGCGGGAGGACTGAGGAGAGCGAGGGGAGGTTCCGAGTCAGTCCCTCTCCTCCAGCCACCAGGGTTCTGATTACTCCTGAACAGTCCCTGATGACTCTTTAAAGAGAGCTAAAATAAAACACTCTGGCACTGGCCAATCCCCCCATCCCCCCTCTTCCTCTTACCTTTACTTTCTCCCTCCTCCTCCCCCTGGTCTCCCTCTCCCTCCATTTCTCCCTCCTCCAGATTGCTTTTGATTAAAGCTACAAAAGCCGAGGAGAAAGCAGCTTTACACCAACGCAGCTATATTTATCCTGCCAAACACCCCAGCACCACCAGGGAGAGTGGGAAAACGTGTGCTCAAACACACACACACACACACACACACACACACACACACACACACATACATACACAGCAAAGAAAGAAAAATACTGCCTCATGTGGGACATTAAAGCTTTGGTGAAAACATCCACCAATCTGTGATTTTCTGCAGCCAGACCAACAAAGTGGACGACTGCCAGACCAACACTTCAGCACCAGTGTACCTGTACTACATTTACATTCAGGCAGGGATGACTAGATGCTGTGTATTCAAGTATTGATTTCAGTATATCTTTACATTAATATTATTGTTGTTCCTTAAACTAATTACTGCATTTCATCCAAGCTAATGTAATGTCAAGAGGTATGACAGCTATAGATAATACCTAATAATATGCTGTTACTGTTGAAACCAGCTTTTATGTGTAAACAGGAAAAAAAACAACATCTTTATAATTCTAAGCACTGTGAACAATTTTAAACACTTCTAGTGAAGGGAATGCTCTTGCTATTAACAAAAATTGCACAAAAACATATTAGAACACAACTGCATAGGATCATGATAAAGGGTGCAACTAACAATTATTTTCTTTCTTGATTATTTGCTTATTCTATAGGATGGTAAAAAAAAAAGAAAAAAAAAAAAAAAAGCCCATTAAAACTTTCAAAATTTTCAAGTTAAAAGCTTCATTCAACATACATTCCAGAATCAAAATTTATTCAATTTACTAATATGCAGCAACAAATTTGCATATGTGAGAAGCTGAAATAATCTATTGTTTGACATTTTTTCCCTATAAGTTACTTAATGAGTCAGTTTTTAGAACTGTTGCCAAATTATCTGTTAGTGCCTCAGCTGTAAATATAACTAATTTAGTCAAATACAATATTGAGGTTCTAGGAATCTGACGACCACTCAAACCGCTTTACAATACAAGTCAGCACTCACACAGCCACGGCTACTGCAATATGCCTTTGTTTTGGAAAAAAAACACAACAAATAACCTTGAACATGCAACAGTGCTGAGTAGTCCTTTGTTTAATCATAAACCAAATTACAGAAACAGGAAACGTTTAATAGATAACTTTTTTGTACATATTTTTTTTCCTTTAAAATACGTATTTCCAACAGCAGGAATGTATGCCTGATTATGGAGTAAAAACTAGTTGACCACTCAAAAGCACAAAACTTTCTCCTCAGAAACTTTTGAAGAGAAATTTTGTAGTAAATGCGAGGTGCAACCAAAACTTTTTGGAAATGTTTGTTGCACATGAATGGAGGGCTGCACAGTAATGTGTCTATAGTAGATTAAAGTAAAAACATTTATGATCGTCAATGGTGCCTGAGTTACAAAGGTTTTTGGGACCACTGAGCAAAGCAGTCTGTAAGGATCTGTGTCAACAGGCCTGAGACAACCACTTTACATGTCGAGGATATTCACCGGTGACTGTAAAGATCTGTGTCAACAGGCCTGAGACAACCACTTTACATGTCAAGGATATTCACCGGTGATATGAGTTAAGAGTTGTCAGTCCATCTCAGAAATCTTCACAGTCATTGCATGCACCTGCTAAATTCTGTGCAACATTCTCTATGTCAAAAACAGGAACACTCAGAAAATTTGAAATTTTTGCAGTTTCTTGCAGGGACTTCTCATAGAAGTAAAACAAAAGTAGTGTCCCAGTTGTTAACACAAATTCACACATTCTGTATGGCATATTCAGCATGCAATCCAAAGATTTCAAAATAAAAGATGCACAGAACAAGCCTACAACAAGAGCTGATTCCACACCAAGATAATAAACTTCCACACTCTGAGCTCAGCATCTTAAACCATGCCACTTTGTGTAGCAGTTCCTATACGGCATCAAACACAGAGGCACCTTGTATCTCCTACATATCCATGGTGTCATCTGGTGCCTTCCCTGGGCTTTGCACTGGCTGCACTGCATACTCCCAACAACCTGGTACCAACAACCTGGTACCAACTGGTGGGCTGGATGACCACCGGAAGGCGCTCCCATGAGGTAACCTCTGACCTGTATCGTCTCTGCCAGTGTCTCCTTGGTATGCATCTCCTCAGTCTGTATCTCCTTCTGCTGTAGTTGCAGCAGCAGCCACACCTGTGCCGCATGGCATATCATGCTGAAGAGCATATATAAAAATATAATTTTGATAGATCTAAATATTTCACTCTTCTTAGAGTCCTTTTGTTTGTTTGTTTGTTTGTTTTATACTTGAATCAATTTAAATTCATGTAGCATAAATAAAACACCTTTTCGCATCACATTGAACATTAGCCTTTTGCATGCATGGCATGCATGTCTTCAAATTTAAATCTACTGTATATCTGTAATATAGAGCCACAAACCAAGAGCAAAATTCATAGATTCAGCCCGCTGATGTCTGTAGTATTCTCAAACCTGTATAAATCAAGTTATCTCTAAAAACTGAATCATCTTGAAGTCTAAATGACCTCTCTGAGCATAAAAATCCTTTATCATTTAGTAGAGCCAAATTAAGTTTACATAATCTGGATGTGGTTAATAGACATGCTAGTTCTGAAAATACTAGTTTTTTCTAGGAAAACAAAAATAAATCTTAATAAATAATAAAATGTTTTCAGATGCTAAATCATTTAAACTGGTGATTGAAATTAGCTTGTTGACTAAAAAGAATACACCTTCCTCCTCCTTTCTTAGCACATTTCACTCCTTGCTGGTGCATATATTGCGTTTCGTATTTGTTAGAAGTTGCTAGAGTGTGCTGATATGAGAACAAATGGCGAGTGTTGAGAAATGGAGCGGTGAGCTGTTATTTTATGAGAGGCTCACTTAATCCCATAGTAATCCCTGTATTAGGTCACACTCTGATGGTGAAACAAGCGCTAGAGGAAGAGCAGTACAGTAGGCAGGCAAAGAGCAGCCTGACAGTGATCTTACACACACACACGCACACACACACTGCACACGTACAGAATGGACAAATAAAAGCCGCCTGTGCATACTTACTAAAAACTATACATAAATCAAATAAATGCACATGAGCACTGATGTACAGATGCATATACAAACGTCTGCTCTTATCCACACACACAAACTGCAACAACAGCAGTATTGTGTCACATGACCGCAGAGCGACACCCCCCCCCCTCCCCTTGAGAGGGGTTTGTGAGTGAAAGAGAAGCCAGAGAGAAAGAATAGCTTCTCCACAGATGGAAACTAGGACACCAAACCCCTGTGTGTGTTTGTTTTGCATCCTTTTGCATCCACCCGTGTGTGTCCATCTGTGTACATGTCTATTTGTGTCTGTCGAGAAGCTGGAGTTCGTATCTGCTAGAGTGTGTATCTGCATGTGGGCATCATTGCTCATGTTTCTATGGTGCTTTTGAGTGCCTGTGTTTGTGTGTGATACAGTATAACAGTGAATAATCCAGAGGTGAAATCTTGGAGTGTATCGAAGTGTTTGTTTCCTGGAGAGAGTGTAGGCAGCTTGGGGAACAACAGACTGTACAGTATATGAAATGGAGGTCAGTGTTTGACGGTGAGAGGTTCAGCTCCCAATCCCCACTGGTGTCTACATTCACATTTTTAGATCTGTGTTTAAAAATCTGACTTTCTCTCACTTTTTTCTCTTAAGTATATAAAATAACTGGTAAATGATAGTTCTAGTCCCCGGATTTGCATCTGATTGGCTGTCTCCATCTACATCTGTGATCATCTTTGACAGGTAGCTGTGCAAAAAGGCTTGATGAGATATTAGTATTACCTCTCACATTATGCACTGTTTTAAGGTGATGTAAAAGACCATTTAATCACCTCATTGATGTTGGACTAACAATCTTGAATGCTTGTATCATTATTAGGACCAAGTCCAACACAGATGACCTAGGGCTGGGCGATATGGCCTAAAAAACAAAATCTCACATTTTTTCACAAAAAATCCCGATTCATGATTTAAATCAATTTTTTTCACCCCCTACCTAAAATCAATTTGCAGATTACAAAGAAATTGTTCAAAACAAGTTTCAATTTTATTTTGTTTAAATTTTCCCTTCTGGGGTTTAAGTTAAGTTAAGTTAAGTTTTTTGGTGGCGGTGCTTGGGCTGCCGCGGTTTTGTTCATTTCGTAGGGAGCAACACCTCTCCCACTCAGCAGCATGCCTCTGTTTAAGGTGCTGCAGTAAATTGGTAGTACTGCCACCTTTGGTAGTAACAGCCTTTAAATAGACTTTGCAGCGAGGTGCTCTTCGTTCTGTGTCTGACGCCACAAACCTGAACCAATTCCAAATAACTGAAGATACGTTTCCTTTCTTCGGAGTGAGATCTGCAGCGCTCACCGTCATGTTGTTTGTGTATGAAGCGCGGGGGGAGGGGGGCGTGCACTCCGCGCTCTCTGAACTACGGGAGCCCAGCAGGCTGGCGTTGGTGGCGGATGTTGATGAGAAAATCGATTTTCATTAAAACAAATCGACATTAAGTACAAATTCGAATTAATCGATAAAATCGATTTATCACCCAGCCCTACTATGGCCTAAGAAAATATAGCTAACCTCTGGACAATGTAACGAGTCTCCGGTCTCTGGAAATGTGGTTAGAGCAGTCTAATTCACCCAAAAGTGTTCTCCAGAGAGTAAATCTAAGTGAAGAGGATCTTCTAAAAATCAACAGACTAATCCCCGGCTGTCAGCTATTGGAAAGAATGACCCATAAGAGTTAAAACCCAAAAGCCCTCTTTTTCAAAATCCCTGCGTTGCTTAAAAAGTTTGGGAATACTGGAGGGTGTTATAAAGCTGAGACAGCAAGAAGGGATGACACTATGTGGTGTGTTCTTGAAATTTATAAGGGCTTTGAAAGTGTGCAATACAAACAAATTTGGAAGTGCCTGAGACAAACTCAATCAGCTAATACAGGCACTGATTTAGGACTCCAACAAGGGGTGTTACATCATGTGTGAGAACCAAGGTAGCCAGGATGAGAATGTTCAGGATGCAGTGAGTGTGTTGGGGTGGGTGTGGGTGTGGGTGTGTAGTCTGTGGAGGCAATAACCCTGCTAGCAACAGTGAAACACAGCAAGATTAAAAGTCAGAAAGTAGTGTGATGTAAATACCAGCAAACACAGTTAAGACCGTCATGATGAGTTGCAATGAAACCAGTGCACTTGATAAATACCATAAATAAAATATGTTGTTTCTTTCAGTAAGTCAGTGGTGGGAGAAACACTGAATCGACAGCCTCTCTCTGGTAGTTCTAAGAGTGAATGGTATCAATATACAGATGTCTTGTTTGTCAGTTAGAGAAAGATGCCTTATATTAAAGAGATTATCAACAACATCAGCTCTCTGTTTGCACTGTTCTCTCACCAGCTAAAAAGCTAACTGATGCAGTTCATTATTTAGTTCAAGTAGTCACACTGTTTATTATTCTGATAGAATTGGTCCTTTTGCTGCATTAACTGTAATGTTTTTGAACCTTAAATTGAAGCGTTACACATCTTTCTTTGTTTAGTTTTATTCAGATGTAGCATGAATATGCAGAGGCAGTGAAGATGCTGACTGTGTTAAAGCCCTTTCACAGCTTCGCACATTATCCTAAATAAATATATGTTTTATGGGATAAATACACAAATATTTTCCTCACCAAAACAGCCAGGTTCAAATAAGAAAAATAAGTAAAAATTATGTAATCTGACTGCATTGCCCACAACAACTCAAAACTTAGCATTAGATTTTTTTTTATATTGATTCGGATCCCCAGTCTTCTAACTCTCTTTTATTTATTACATTATAAATACTCTGCCTGGTTGTTATGTTGCCTTCAGTGACAGCACATAGAGGAAGAGAAGGAGAGAGCAGAACAGATTGGTCGTGGAGGAAGAGAGCGAATTGCATGAGAGAGTAGACAGGTAGTCAAGACCATGTAATTGTATTCCTGATTCCTGATCTAGCTGTTGTTTTGCCAGCATTTGTTGGAGTGGACTACACAACAATTTCACATTAAATATAATATACTGTTTTTAAATATTGATTCTGTTCTCACCCCTTGTACTTTTCATGTTTCAAATACTTTATTAACTGTTAGATTATACATTTCATTCTGGATATATATAAAAGGTTTGTGTTAGATTTTGAGTGTAAAGAATTAGAGAAACTTTAGTCACATAACATGAAAAATCTTTATATATCTTTTTAACCAAAACAATTGTTTTCATTGTTTGAGATCATCTGACTTTGAGTGATGATTAAGGTCACCTGAGTACAGATTTGCTCCCTACAACAGTTAATTGGGAAGGATTGGCATATTTCCTGCTTGTTAAATTTGACTTGGCGTGATCATGCAAATAAAAGTGTAGAGTTGTGTTATTTCTACACAGATAGAAAAATGCTTTAAAACAAAAACAAAGACAAAAACAAAACTACACAGGTTGAATTCCTACGGCAGCCTTGTTTGCACTCTGTCAAAGCCCTCCCTCCTGACAGCTCTGCTGTTTAGCCCCTGATCAATGTTTGTTTTTTCAATCCAATCCCAACCGCTCTCTGTGGGTGTGACCTGTTACCACGGTAATCAATAGCCAACAAATCACACCAGCACTGAAGATGCACCAGTGTATTAGGGCAATTATAGTGGAGGAGCAGGAGGAAGAGAGAGGAGCAGAATGTGAAACAAGTGTTGCTCTGGGACAAATGTGAGAAAGGCTGAGTCACTACTGAGACACTTTTTTCTGGGGATAAGTGGCCATTAATATATATTTATCATCTAATTAAGCAAACATAAAGATCAGCTTTTAAAATCCCATTTTTTATCTTAGTTTTTTTATGGCAAGGGGCTCCTTTTATGTTATTTGAATATTATTAAATGAACTTTTGAGAAGAACCATGAAAAAGCTCTGAAGCCTTAATTGACTTTATTAATGAATAAATTAACTACATTTCATTCTGTCATTAATCAGTTTTGTGCTCTAATCACAATAAGCATTTCCTTTTACAAATATAGTACAACCAGATACTGTAGACTTTAACTAATAGTTCTTTTTAAATGATGCTTTGTGAAGCATATAGCTTTTATTCTATGTCAAAGTGTCACAGTTGTGCTTATTTCAGTCACTGGTGATTAACAAGACTATGGTTTGCGGTATTGCCGTGTTATCAGCCTTTTGTTTTTTTGTTCTTCTTTATTTATTAAACATGTTTCTAATCTTTTCTGTTCATTGACAAAAAAAGTTGCAACAATCTGAAAAATTAGATTCGTTTTAAAAATGAAAACAGTTGTTATGGTCTATGTTCTTCCTTTGATCAGGCTTTAGTGCTTTTAGATAATTAACCACTAAAAGGCTAAAAAGGAACCAAATGCTGAAACGCAGAACAACAAAACTCTTATATCATTACTCTTACATCAAATTGCTTATTTTTCAGTTTGTAGAGAAAACAATACAAATAATTCTTAATCAAAATTTAAACATAGGTTATGAAGAAGACACAGTTCCCTTCAACAAAAGACATAACCAGCAAACTTTTATGATATTATAATAAAGCTGATTTTTATTGCAGATGTCATTTGTAGATCTGCAAATAGAAGTGTATTGTGACTTCCTGGTTGCGGCAGAAAAACTGACACTTTTCTGTTCTGCATGCTTAAAACATTATGCATCACTTCATTTAAAGGGATTTGCTGAGATTAAGGCAGAAATCAATGGAGAATAAGATGAGCGTGTTTATATATTTTAGAGGCAGATGCGAAGTAAATTACATGGTTTGTGTGATGATATGCTAATTTGAAATTATCCTTAGCCCGCCTGCTGTGATGAATACAATCATATTTGACATGCATGTGAATGAATCACAGGTTCCCAAACATAAACACACGCACACACACCAACACACGCCTGCCCAGCTGCACTCATACATACACAAAAATGTTCTGAATATGAACTGAATGCACAAGCAAGATTTAACTACAATACCTGCCTCTGTTCTCTTATAAATATTGTTGCACCTGTGATGTGAAGTCAAAGTAATAATCAGAAAATTATGCTTTTCTCACCAACTTTTTGAATGTTTTTAAAGCATTGCCAAAATTAATGCACAATGTCATTTTGAAGATTAACTTCATTTAAGGGAACCTTCATACTTGGCTGATGAAATCTGTTATGATGCTGCATTTCTCATTTCCCATTAAATCCCTTATTAAATCTATTTAGCTTTTAATTTTTGTAACTAAATGAAATTACAAGTGGCTAAAAGTTTTGTTTATAAATACAGACACTGACATGCTGAGAGCTCATCAATGAGGCAACAGCTCAGCCAAATAAATACAAGTACCTGATTTAGAAACTGTTGATGGCTTTCTCACTTTTTATCTAAGACACTGACACATGGGAACAGAAGGTTCTGACTCTTCTTACTTCCAAAACTTCATCAATATGGTTCCAAACTGTTACAAAAGAAGTTTTTATCTTACATGCATGATGAAAAATAAGCTCAGGAAATGATGGTGTCATCAAAAAACTTTTCCACTTCAGTAACTGAATAAATAAATGAATGAGGATGCTTGCTTCCAATTCGACCACCTTAAGTACAAACACGCCCTCTAAAGTCTGTATTGCTGTCCCAACACATATGGCAACAGAGGGCATATGGCCATTAATAAATATAACAGTAATCAATATAATGACTCTTTCATCAACATTGACTTCCAAATACTAAGTTAAGCAACAGAGAAACTTTGACGGACAAAAAAAAAACCATCTTGGCTAATTAAGACAATCCTATGCATTTTTTCCTCTTTATTTTATTGGTTTTAAAGTCCACTTAAAGCAAGATCTGTGCTCCAGTTCAGTATGCAAACTCCATGTACTGAGAGCAGAAAAGTAAAATGTCACCTTTCCTGCATATCTGAAGGCCTTCAGTTATTTTGACAGATTAGAACAGTGAGGGTGATCTACCACATGTGGACCCCCTCAGCTGGACACACAAAATGCAGCAGCAGAGAAACAGATGAAGTGAAGAAAACGTTGTCAGTCACCACCTGATTCCTCATGCTGCTTTTCTTGAAGTTTACTGGAAGAGATGAAGTAACACTCCTAGTATTTTAAATGCTGAGTGAACACTTTACCCATAGTGTCTGTTTTAAAAAAACGCCCGCTTTTCAGCAACAGGTCAAACGAAAACTGAGGAGGCAATTTGTCCTTGTTTGCTCTGATTAATTTGGCATGCAGTTGACACACCAGTCATTATTCTGTTTTAATAATATTTAGCTCCTGACATTTTTGACTCTTGATGTGAGAGGACCTAAAACCTTAAGTGAAAATCACTTAAATAAAACCCTCTCTTTACTAAATAAGTGGAGTATTCTGGGTGAAAAATCAGTGCATCTTTTTCATTGGAAGCTAAAAGCTTACCTGCAATTTGCTCTTGACATCACATCATTTCCTTTATTTTCTGTGTTTCTCTCTCAACCTGTCTCTTCATCTTTATTTTTTTTTTATCTCTAAGCACTTTTGTATTGCAATCTCACTTTGTAGTGTGGGTTGACAGGGCTGTCACCATCTACTGCACTTACTGCTCATGATATGGGAGTGATAGCTAAAACAATGCAAAATAAATATAAATTTAGAGATCACCTCTGGTTGTATGATAGGTGATGTCTATTATGTGTTCATGTGTGTATGAATAATTTGTGTAAGGGGGGGGGGTTGTGTGTGTTTGGTGTCAATAGTAAATAGCTGTATCATCACAAAGGTCTTTTGGTAGGTGTTTTCCCCAGTGCTGGAAATGCGTCTCCGATGTTTTCTTACCAAGCCAAGCCAAACTTTTTTCATCTCATATTCATCCTTAAATTTGGTTTTATTTTAATTGACTTAATCACTTTGTATGGAAGTTCAAGGATGCCAGTATTAAAATAAAAATATTCAATCCGATTATAATTTGGTTTCCATTTGTATGCATAATGTTTTGCAAATTTAAGGCAGCACTAATCCTATTTTTGGCCACCCTGTGGCTAGAAATAGGATTAGTGCAACAAATTGAGCATCACACATTTAAGATTGTATGGCTTTTTAATAGGTGATGTGGGAGTGAACAATTTCCTAAACACCTACAACAGACAAAGGTTAACATTTGCATTCATTTGCATTCATTTGCAGTTCTGGCTTTTTTCTAGTGTTTTAAGTATTTTAAGTAGTCTGTCTCTCTGTGCAATCAATGCAATTCATAATATGTTTTGTTATCAACAATGTCAATATTTGAAAAACAATGGAGATGACTCCATTCTCTGCAAGCAGGACACAACCTCTCACATGTATTCAGAGAACATGTTGATGGACCATATACAGGTAGATGGGTACATTTCTCTGTCAATGCGCTTGCATTGTTTTGGAGCAGAAGCTAGTGGCCGTGAAATGTATACACACAGTAATGGACTTGTAATTGAAAACAATGTTATAAGAATGAAAATTAATCAAACAAAATAAACTGTTGGACATAAATGAGAAATCAGCTGTTTGGCCATTTGATTGAAAGCACGCAACTAGAATAAAGTTATCTGGTACTTAATATGAATGTGGGCCCGGGGCGAAAAGTGTGGGAGCCCATTCAGTACAATAGAAAAATAAGCTACACTGGCAACAATAGGTTGAAAATAAACAAAACAAAACAAAACAAAAATCTTCACTGAGCCGATGACAATAATTCTCAATAGGTTTTTCACTGAGTGATACTTTCACATTTGTGCCATTTTATATATGAATTTATTGATTTGTGTAATTTAAAATGTAATTATCCTGGGTACATTGATTAATTTGAAAATAAACGCTTACTGTGAACATTCAATTTTAAATTAGATCTCCTCTTACAAGTAATTTTTCACACACAACAATGCACCAATTAAAGGATACATTTCCCCCCACTGTGATTTCTTAATGCTGTGTTGCTTCAGTCTCTAAATGGAAATTTAATTTGATGAATGACTGTTAAAATGATTTCAAATTGGCTGCCCTGGAAGTCCGTAGCTCTGAGGACCAGTGGAGGCCCAGACTTCACTGTCTTTGTTTACTCATAAAACTCATACTACATTTTTTTATTCATGAAGAATTTTCATCACAAACAAACAGCTATCTTTAATGCAGCTCCTTCATCTCTCTATTTCACCCTTATGCTTGTTTTGTGTTCCACTCATCCCCCCCCTCAAAAAAAGCACTTACAAGTGCATGCACGTCCCCCACCGTCTGCATGCCTTTGGATTTTTCATCAGCTGAGGATGCGTTTCTTCCCATCTCATCTACAGCATGTACATTATTCAAAGAAGCCCCAAATATAACCCAAGGGGATTTCGCCTCACACATGCCCCCACTGTCCCCTGGAGCCCCTCGACACGATCCCCCCATCCTAGGGACGGCTCAGTTTAAATGTTTAAAAGCCTGAAAATGATTGGTTCCAACAAATGGGTAGCAGGTTAGAGCCAGGACGACTTGGATTCAAAGTATTGGGGGGAATGACAAAGAGAGGGGCTGTCATCAGGGGGCTCATGGCAATCAGAGGAGGGAGGAGCTTTCTGCCATCCTGACGCACATTTTGGGAAAATCTCTGTAGGGTGCCTGCTTTGATCACTATAATTTCCCGAGTGTGTACTGTATGAGCACGCATGTGTGGTTTTGCCCTGTGCTGGCAGGCAGTGGTTAGTCAACGTGCGTGTTTATGCAAATGTGCTTTTGTCCTCTGAGTTTTTAAGCAACTGTCAAGGTGTTTACTCGTGTTTCATCTTCCAGACATGGCTGAGTGTTTGTTCAAGCCCGCACGGACACCTCGCCACCCCCCCCACCCCCCCCCCCACCCCCCACTGTTTGCCGTTTATTTTTAACCAGGCAACATCAGTAACAGCAGGCTGAGCCCAGAGTGGGTGTTTGGTGGGCTGACTATCATGTCAGCGATGGGGTCTGGCTTAATGATAAGCTTACATTGTCTTGACTACAGGATCAGCGCAGATGTGTATTGAAATTCCTATTTACAGACAGTAATCTTGGGGTTGAAGGAGAGTGAAGGAGAGCAGGCAGAGGGGGCGGGTAGGAGAGAGATGAGAGGAAAAATGAAGATGACTCTGCAGGCCTGAGGTTTTTAGACCCTTTTTAGGTGGGAAATAAGTGAGGAATGCAGTATGATTAAATCTGACACCAAGAGCAATCTGCAAAATGAGAAACCTGGTAAAAAAGACTTAAAAATGTATACAATCAGAATAACTTGAACGATGCTACCTTTAACTGCATAAAAAATACTTAAAAACAGGCATTTAAAATATGCTTGGAAATACACACAGAGTAAGGCTGGTTGACATTCTCTTAAATGCTGCTGAGGCTGCAGACACACCAGGGGATTACCAGCTGATTTACTCGAGACAAACAGACAGGAAATCCTCAACAGATCCCGATCTAAATCTGTGACGGATGTACTTATTCAATCTACAAAATCTGCCAACAGCCAATAAATCCTGGGTTTACTGTAAGAGTTGGTTTAGGTTTTGTCAAAGTCTGCAAAAAAGTGTTGGTCATTTTCAAATAACACATACTAAATAAAAATGAAAATAAAAATATACACCTTGTGCATCAGTAGAACTCATGCTCTCATGAGTAAATGTACATTATCTACCTAATTGACAGTATGTTAATGCATGTTGGACATTTTTGCAAGGTCTTGACATCGGAAGGATTATCTCAGTAATCCCTTTAAGCGTGTCGTGCCCTGTCATGACTCGTCCGTGAGAGCAGATTTATGACGTCAGTGTAATCCGTCACTTAGTATTTAATTCAGTGGAGTTAGGCGTCCTATACTGCTTTTACAGTGATTCCAGAACATTTTGGCTTGGAACCATTTAAATAAGCCCCTTGAATGTCTACTTGCATATACATGAACTTGAGCTTTTTTTTTCAACTGTGTCAAATTAATGGTCCCACCTGTCAAGAAAGAAACTGCAAAAAGAACCACAGTTCCTTGTTTACATCCTACATGTGGACTATTAAAGACTAGGATCTCTTTTGTTTATTGGTCAGAAAGAAAACAAAACCTAAAAACTGTAATAATAGCCTATAACGGCTCTTTTAGAGTTTGTGACCTTTGCCTGTGCTGCTGCTGGTTGTGTATTCAAATGCACATGGCATGAGATTCAGTTTGAAACAAACATTGCAAGGCGCTAATAAAGAGATTAACATGTGTTTGAAATAAATTACCTTTTACCTGTTTTGAACTATTTTTGAAGAATTACTGTGTAATTACAAAAAGAAATTAGAAATAAATGTTGTAGTACAATATTTTTTTTCCTATGCTGTTAATCTTGAGACCCTCTAATGATCAATTAAGCCTGTCCTTAACCCCCAAAAAAGGATATTGTTTAATTACTTGAAACAACCCACATTCATGTTCTCCTGAAAAACAACCTTTAATGTAAAATTTTGATACTTACTTCCGTCTCTAATGAGCACAGACAGAAGCAGCCTTTTGGATGGAGGTCAAAATTGATGCTTGGGTGAACAAAACTTAAGATATTTTTTATCCAAGATTGTAGTTGAATGAACTGTTGTCTCCTACTTGAGTCACTGTTTTTACTATTAAAGACCATTAAAAATGATCCTTTTTAATTTGGAAGACTTGTTGAACTTCACACTCTGTTTCAAGACCTCCATTTTTATTAGTCTGAGCAACTGTATAAGGTTCGGAGACATTCAGTGAGATGGAGAGGAAATGAGAATAGTGTGATCTAGTAATCTTATTGAATATCATTTGTTGGATAATTACAGTAAAAAATGGAGCCTGTTGAGGTTTGATAATGTGGGTTCATATAAGGTTCGTGTGTGCTCTCAGGGCTGTTTACATAATGCGTAATGCACTGTACTCCCTCCTCATTTCCCACAACCACTTCTGTGATTTTCATCTGATTTCATTGTTGTGGCTATCTGCAAGTTATTCCCTTGATGCACTAGCACACACACACACACACACACAAACAGTCAGAGCTTGTCAACCCATGGCTAGCTCCGTAATGAGAACTGACCCTGACACAGATACGCTGTCATGGCCACATATTGTACGCAGCAGCCTGCTCTCCATCTGTCCATCTTACTTTTCTTCCATCTTTCCCTTTCTCCTCACCTCCACTCCTTCCCCTCTCCTCCTTGTCTGCTTGCTCTCTCATAAATGTAGTAGTGAGGATTATGCAGCTGTCAGATTTCTCCAGGATGACGATGACACCACCCCACCCTCCTCTTCTCAAACCTTATTCCACCTTCTCTCATTTTCCCGCCATCTTTCCTCCAATAAGCCTCAAGGTCCGGCAGGAAAGGCTATGGGAGGTCACAGCTGACTTTATTAAAACATGGGTTATCTAATAATGTGCAGTCCAGATCACACTGAGAAAGAGAGGAAGGCTGGTGAGAGACACAAGTATTATAAATGAAAGAAATGGGCGAGGACAGAGGAGGTGGTTCTAAAGGAGAGAACAGAATGCCATAGAAAAAAAATCATCTAAAAAATGAAAAAAAAACCAGAATGATAATGGAGAAAAGTAATATATTAAGGCCACACTGTGCTGCACTGAGGTCACGGGATGCTGTTGTATGCAAATGCAATTACAGCTGTGTATCCGTTTCCTCTAATTTCTTTTTTTCACACCCCTGTTTTCATTCATTGGGCACTAAATCATAGTTCATTTGAACAAATGAGTTGCCGCTGCTTTGCCCACAATTTAAGAAAAATTAAAAGCACTGTTCAGTTTAACATTCCTGGCTAACAAACTAGTTTCTTTTCTTAATTGAATTTACTTGATTACACAAGTTTGATTTAATTATTAAGCGTACTGGTTTACATTATTGTTTTCAGGTTCATATAAGTTTTGTTTCAGCCAAAACTTTTAAAAAAAGAACATTTTTATAGCAGTAATGTCACTAAAATGTCAAAACTTCACTTTGCCTACTTGTATCAAAGTTTGTCATTAGCAATTGTTTCAACATTCCTTAACTGAGGCACCACTTTAGCTCCACCCCTCTTGCTTTGTGAGCCACTGCACCACTTGCAAACCGTAACAAAAAACATTATCTGCATTCACCGCTCTGATACGCCTGCTTGTTGCTGATTTTAGTGTTCACCTCAGTCTGAGGTTAAAAAATGACTGAATCTCTCTAATGTTCCCTCTATGCTAATGTTAGCCATATTGCTGTGCACTGCTCTTTTCTCAGTCCTGTGATTGATAGATCCAGAATATCTCAATAAGGGAGACAGCTCTTTTTTTTAACTTTTTATGTAGGAAAACCATGTAAAACAAAACATCAGCAACCATAAAGCATGCGTTTAGAGAGGAACTTTGAGACTTTTACAAATTTTCCCTCTTAATTTTCCCACTGAATGACTTTCAGGCCCAGTAACATGCAGGTTAATAAGAAATATACAGACTTGCAGGGTAAGAGCGAGCCCCCCTCCCTGTCTTTGTCCTGTTTAAATCAGTGACACACGGTTGCTGTCAGGCCATCAGCTGCCATTTTGAGTGAGGGCAGGAAGGCCAATCAGCCATAATGACTGTTTGATGATGAGTCTATTTAATTATCAGTAGCCTCATCACACAGTCCCTGTCCCTTTATGGATCCCACCGGAGTGATGAGACAGATTTGCCTGAGATGATGAGAGAAGTGGAGAGGAGAGGAGAAAAAATGAGAGGAAAAGAGATTTGAGGAAGTAAGAGAGAAGAGGACAGACAGGAGAGAGAAGGATGTTAGAATAATGAAAGTTAGGAAGAGGAGAGGGGGGAAGAGACAAAAGAGGAGGGAGAAATAAGGAGGGGTAGGCAAAGAGGATAGAAGAGGAGACATGAGAGGAGAGGACATAGGAGGCATATGAGGAGAGGAAGAAAAAGAAGGACATGAAACATATTAAGAGTGAAGAAAAGTGGGGGAAGGAGAAGAGGAGAGAGACTGTAGAAGGACAAAAGACAGTAAAAAAAGTGAAGACAGGAGAGGTTTGAGGGAAAAATGGGGAGGAGAGGAAGGAAGACTCAGAAAAGAATAGACAGGAGGATGAAAAGAAAAAAGAGAAATAGAAGAAAAAATGAAAGGAGAAGAGGATCGAAGATGAAAAGAGACATGAAAGGGTAGAGGGAAAGTATAGAGAAGATTAAACGAATAAAGATGAGAAGACCAGAAGGAAAAAAAGAGGACAGGAGGTTTGGAAGAAAAAGAAGATAATGGAGGGGTAAGAATAAAGGAAGGTTCCTGAATAAATGGAAAAGATGAGAAGAAGAAAGGAAATTTTAGAAGAGAACTGAACAGACGCACGAAGAGAGAAGAAAGAGCAAAATAGAACAAAGTAGAGTAGAAAAGGGAATAAAAAGCAGTGAGATGAAGAAAAGAAGAAGATGACAAAGAGGAGGGCAGGGTATTGGAGGAAGGAACGAGAGGAGAAATGATTCTGATTGTAACAATTAGACTGATTAAACGAGTGGCACTCTGCAACTGTTCACCCTCGTCCCTCACCTAATTTACTCCGCTCCGCTCTGCTTTATGACATGCCTGGGAGGGTAAACAAAAGGGACTCCTACCAACAAGAACCATGCAACACACACACCCACACTGTGCTATGGACACACATACATAGACACAACAATTACAAGATTCCTCTCACATGTGAAGAACACCCACTTAACCTCTGAGTCTTTTGCGTAAAACCAGATGTGGCCTGCAGCTAAGGAGTGTTAATGATTTTCTGGCTTTTACCAGGAAGGGGGTTGGTTAATGTCTGATGCCAATGCTAAGCTAAAGCCAGGGGAGGACATAGTGGAACTTGCAGAGAATCATACTATTCTTTCATACTATTACTTTCAAAGTGCAGTTGTCCGTGCTTTTTTACAGTAACTGAACTGTTTTACGCCTTAGACTGTAAGGTCAAAAAAGAGAAACATACGCCAGGATTTTGTTTTAGGAAAAGGGTTCAGCTTCAAGCTAACTGCAACATCTTTATTGGATTTAACATAAAAAAGAGGCAGAGCCTTCATTTCAAAAATACATCCAACAGTAGAGAGCACTCACTCTTATTAACTGTCAGCTGGCTGCAAGGTTCATGTTGACTTTGAAATAAATTTAAGAAAATAGGAGCCCTTATTGTGACTTAAGGTAATGGGAACACTATAAACAAAACAAGCCTTCCAAGTTAAACTAATGCAAATCCAAGAGAACAGGTGCAGGTGGAAGAGTAAGAGGAGCCTGTCATAAGGACAAGAGCTGGCAGCCTGTCGCAAACATTCCTCACTACAAGCAGCTGCAGTCTTTCTCTATTAGAGTAATCTTTTACCTGCAAAGCACAATTTCTAAGTCCTTACTAGGATTGCATGTATTTTCAACAATAGCTGAGTTTGTGCAGTACAAAATAATCCTTTGATGATCACAGTTTTATGTGTTATGAACTCTGCTCAAACAGAGAAAAACGCATTTACAGTAGATCTCTTACCTTTGTAATGTGCTGGTATAGTGGCTTTATCAGCCAAGTAAACATTCCAATGAACTCTTTTCATTGGTTGCAGTAATATGTTACAATGAATGTTATATGTTACAACAACCTTTCAAGTGTATAAGCTTTTATAACACAAAATGAACATATAGATGGATTATAAAAGAAAACTCCAACCCACAGTATAGTAGTCTCCTGAGGAGTTGTGAGTGTCAAGATAACAGTTGATGACATTAATTCTCTGGTGAAGTGCTATTAAGTAATTGCAGTAGAGGAAACAGTGTGATGACCCTATTAAAAATCTTATACAGACTTCAAACAAGCTAAAACACTGTAGAAAATGTGGAAATATGTAATTTTACCTTGGTTCATACATTAATATGGGGATGGTCTCCTTATCACTCCATGCTTATGTGCTGTTTTCATCCAATTGCAACTGATTTTTAACAATTTTAGTTTGTACACCAGTTTTTATGCACATTTTTAATATAAAATCTGAAAATATTGCAAAAAATAATTAATTTTTTTATATAATGTATAAACCCCAAGTATTTAGCAATGCTCTTCCCTGATTTGGGGTTTTAATGATGGTAATGGAGAGGGCTGAATAACACTAAAATATCCAATAAATGTACATTTAGATTCAGATCTGGGGATTCTAATAAAACCATTTGCCAAGGATTTCATGGTCTGTGGACGGAGCATTGTCATCCCTTTAGCAAACAATTTGATCCACAAATAACTTCTCCATTATGGTATGATAGTGATCACTCAGCTATATAAAAACATAAGTCAGGGCTCTGAAGAAGGCACATTGTTTCAAAACCTCACGTAATAGGATGAAATCTGTGCTGCAGATTGTATTCATCACTGCAAATTGCTCTCTTTCCCTTTGAGTTGTAATACTTGTTTACCGTTGCTTGTTTGTGAATATTATTCTGTTTTGACTACATAAGAAATACATTCAACATCAGTTATTTTTCATTGATCTGATTTTTTTAATATACTTATTGAGTTGAGTCCAAGGTGACTCTTCACATGAATTATTTTGTCCAACTAAGAGTCCAAAACCCCAAAGATATTTAGTTGATTATATCACAGAAGACTAAGTAGATTAGTGTTTCAGTAGCTTAAAAACAATTTATCTTATAAAAAAACATACTTACAGTGTATTGACTATGACAGAGGCTGAATGACATAATAGTAGTAAGCTCTAGTGAGCAGTTGGCTATTTAGATCATCTGAATGTTTTCAATTTGTTTAAGCAGGTTTAAATGAGTGTCTACACCACTTATCTGAAAGTAACAGCATTGTTTTATTTACTTAATTTTCATTGTAATTACTCATTTATTTACAAAACCTCATTGTTGATCCATGATACAGTTTCCCAGAATGCAATAAACATTTACAAAACTTTTGACAATAACTTCAACAACTACCTTGCAAACACGCTGTGGACTCTATCCATTAGAGTCCTATTGCTTTTCATCTCAAAAGTATTTTTCCTTTAACCTTTTTCATTTGGAATCTCTACTCAACACTGTGTATAGTCCAGCAATAAGCAAGCAGTGGGCACATGAGTGACAGCATACTGAAGAGGAGTTACAGGTGGGGAAGTTCTGATCTATAAATGCAGATGGTGCATGCCCAGAATATTCATTTAAAAAACAAATGGAGGTTAATGAGTGTTTTCTAAGTTCACTCTGAAAAAAATGGAGATTTATAGATTTCCAGGTGTTCTTAAATGTCTACCACATGAGAGCTGAATACAAGTCAAATATGTGGGTTTTAGAGACAATGCCCACCACTGACATCCTGGTTAAATCTGGACAGAAGGCTTCGTTAGAACTATAAGTGCCTTCCTGCTGTTAGTGCTTTGCAGTCTTAGTCCTCTTATAGAGTTAATGCATGCAGGTAGATACACTGCCACAGGTTCCCTCCCATACACGAGCCAGGGTTTTGTGCCCACTCGTTGCCATTGATTCCCAGTAATCCGCTAACAACTGTTTACTGTAGCAGAGCGCTGGAGGCTTTACACTGTGTCAGCCCACGCCTGGATGTGCTGCACTGCACACAGGACCATCTATCTTCTCTCTAATACAGGAAGTCAGCCAGAGCAGCACTTTTGTTGTTTACAGACTATTGAAAAGCTGAACCTAGCGAAATACAGTCTATTATAATTTCAATTGTGAGTAGGCTTGTGGGCGTTAAAGGAGCAATGTGGAACATATGGCCAGAATTTGGGCCCTATCGTACACTTCCGCCCGGCGCAAGTGCAGGGTGCATGGTGCAGGGGTTTTAATTTATTCAGGGGAGTTTCCAGATCAACCTTTACCACCTTGTTCCAGGAGCAGCAGAGGAATCCTGCTCTGCCCCGCCCAATGCGCCACTGGCGCATAGCGGATAGTCCTATCAGCTGTGTAGAGTCATCTTATCAGTTCATGGGTGTTTCATGGGTGTTTCTTTGACTGAAAATGCATTTTTTTGAATTGTACAATTCATTCATTTATTTGGCTGGACAGGGACAACGCTGATGAATGTATTGTGTCAGACAGCTCTAGATAATTAGATAGATAATTTCCCCTTGAGTCAAATTGTTTAGAAAGCAAACATTTCCATATTTTGTCACATCTATTCCTACAATATATTTTCACCTGCACAGGCAAAGCAGGCACACATGCAGCACACACGCAAACACCTAAAAATTAAATTCATTTTGTGAATAGAATACATGTGGTAATTAATGGTTGATGGACTGTTTTTCTTTCAGCCACCTGTTGATATTGAATTTAAATGAGGAAAGGCGATTCAGGGTTGAGGAGACAGAACTCTTGGCTCAGGGTTTATGTGATAGATAATTATTATTTAATCCTTGTTTTTCTGAACAAATAAATACACTGACACAAACACGGAAGATGCCCCAGCTGTCAGCGACCGATCTGTTAGAGACGATAGGACAGTTGTGATTCTGTCCCGTCCATTGACATTAATTTGGCATTATGTTTACAATCAATCCTAATTTGAAATTTAATCTGAGGGGGGGCTCACGCAAATGAAAGGGGTGTGTGTGTCTTGGCCAAACGCGAGATACACACACTCCCATACGAACGCTGTTTACTTCAAAATGTATACTCTGTAATCGAAAATGTTTTCAAAGTACACTTTACTACCTTTACTAAATATATCCAAAGCACACTTAAATATTTATTATTCTTATACAGTATTATATTATTAACATAAATATTAATATGTAATATTAATATATTAATATTTATTAAATATTTACACTACTCAGAAGCAAAAACAAAAAAAAAAAAAGGCGTGTGATTGTGGAGAAGTGTGTGAGCACATTGGCCAACTGTGCCGTATCTTACAGTACAGGCTTTTTTATGTCTGCGCCTCCGTTTAGACCAGGTTTTGGCTGGTCTAAAATCCTGGCGCATTTGACCTCATTCCCTCGGGTGTATGATAGCAAACGCGCCATGAATATCCAGTCATTTATATTCAATGGATAAAACTGAAATCTATATTGTAACAATTGATAGTTTGGTAGTTTGATGCTATTACAGATTTAGAAATCGGTCTTAGCCCCTATTGAGGTTTTTTTGCTCTAATACAAAAATTTTAAGATATAACATTAACGATTGGGCCGTTCTTAAGGTAACAACAAGAAAAACTACACAAAAAGAGTGCAAACTCTGTAGTCTGTAGTGTTGTGTGCGGGTGGAAGTATTGTCCCTGTGTTCCAAGACAAAGGTTTGGTCTGGCTTTGATATTAAGTTGATGGGGTGTGTGTCAGTGTGATGCTGTCATGTCTTTTGGATCTGTTATCCATGATTCCTTCTTGGCTGTAGAAAAGGTGCCAGAGAGCAAAATATCTTTATAAAATCCAGATAAGAGGTCTTCTGCAATTCAATCCAGACACAGTCTTTAGCTAACAATAAATAAAATTATATCAACTAACATCTTTGATCTGCCACTCTACCGTTATGTTTAAAGTACTTTAAATTACACTACAAAAAATATTGGGTTTAAAGGAAAGTTAAGGGTTGTGCTGGCTCTCTCATTCTCCAAAACCACTAATTTGATACTTTTTTTATCCTGTTCAAAGACACAAGAGATATGACTATGGAAGGAGACCAGGGTACCCAGAGAACACCATGTGTAGACTCAAAACATGCAGACTCCACCTAGAAATATCAGGTCCCTCTAAAGGCTGGTGGATTCATTCCTGAATCATTTTGCTGATCTTGCAAAGTCAGTAGGGAAAAAAGATTGCTTTAAATCTAAATATGAGCTACAGTCTACTGTTCAGAAAATAAGCCTGTTCAGAAATATTGCACATCATGACGACATCTGACCACTAATAGAACAAGCAGAAACTAAAGCACAGCTCCAGCATAACACAACAAAACCCTATAAAGATCCAACAATATGGTATGGTGAAGGGCATTTTTCACTTTGATGACACATCAGAAGTGGGCTGGTTCTCAGAAACCACAGAAAAGTCTGCCTACAGCTTATCTACATAGCAAACTATAGCTGTCTGCTTGTACACTTCCTAACCTGTAATCTTTTAAACTGAATCACAGAGAAAAGATGCTTGTTGTGTACACAATAAATGAGCTGTATTTATATGGCACCTCTTGACTACTCACAGTGTTTTACAAGGCAATGTATTTACACACTGATGGCAGAACACTTCACATTGCCAACCTGCTCATCAAGTACACATTCCCGCCTCTGGAACCAAGGGTGAATCAGGGATGGAAGTAACAACCTTCTGACCAGCAGACGACCCACTTTACCTGTAGCTGCAGGTGTTTGCTTCATAGTCTCAATTTATTTGACCAATGCAAACTCTTTATGTGAAAAAATAGCAGCAGAAAACAATAAGCAGGAAGTTAGATGCAGCCCTGATACTGCACTGGGAAAACATTTCAACCATTTCTGTATGGACTTGACTTGGTGAATGGGGACACTTTCTTGTTGAAACAGGAACAAACACAAACTGGTTGTTCCATAAAATTGGAACAACACTGCTGTCTCAGATATTATTCTATGCAGTAGCATAAGATTTCCTTTAATTCAAACTAAGGGACAAAACCACCCCAGCCCCATACTAAGTTTTTGGCCTGGGGTGTCCACAACACACCTTTACACTAAGTTATAGAATACGGCTTTTGTAATTTGGCCAAACTGCATGAAAGGCAGAATAGAGGTCTTGTTGAAAGGAGCACTTTTTTGCAGTGTAATCTGAAATTGTTTGACTTCATGGGTGCAGCTGCAGCGTGCTGATCCTTTTGATTTAAGTCCATTCATTGTTCACAGACTTTTTTTGACAGCGTCCTTTGAGGAAAACACTCTGTGTTCTTTTCTTTTTTGTTTAGAAACCATGAACTGCATTGTTCATTAAGTTAAATTACACCCTGAACTTTGTGGTGGAAACTTAGATTAGTCCCTGCTCAGCCATTACCTTGCTTTGAGCTTTGATGTCACTCTGAGCCTGACACACAAACAGATTACTAATGGAGGAGCTGAAGAAAGATACAGACAAATATTCTTCCTCCCAAAGGGGAACTTGTAGGAGAATAAAATAAGTGTAGCAAAGAGACTTTCCACCCTTTGCTCACAGCAGGGGTCTTGCCCATCCGCTGTAATGTCTCTGCTGCTGCATGAAGCAGCACGCCGCTGCCGCTATCTCATTATTCCATCTGTCAGAGAGGAGGAGAAATAGAGAAACAGAAGAGGGGGAAAGAGGAGAGATGGGGTGGTGTTATCAAACTCAAGGATGAAGGGTCAATAAAAACAGATGGCGTAGAAAAGCCACTCCGAAAAAGCCTGCTCTGATGCTCTGAGCAAACAATGCGAGATTCCATTTCAGAGAGCAAAGAGGTCAGTTTTACCTCCCGTCCTCTCCCCGTCACTGTCTTCGCTCTCCTCCTGTGTGGTTTTTAAGTGTTTTTTTTTTTTTTATTCTCATCCCTATCCACTCGGAAACGCACTCACCTTCTGCGACCCATGTTGACAAACTGCCACATGATAGCAGACGCTCGCCTGCAAACTAGATTGATGAAACGATAAGAGATGTCTTTTCTTTTTTTCTTTTTGTACTTTGGTACAAATCGTTATAATGGCTGTTTGTTCAGCCAGGCATGAAGCTTTAACAACCCTAGACTCCGTTTGTCCTCTCTCGTGTATCTGCTGTACAAACTTAGCCCTCAACAACTATTCATCATCTAGTCTTCCTAAAAAGAACAATGTCATTGCAGTTTAAAAAGAGGTATAACTGCATGTTCCTGTACTTATAATATGTGCTAATAAAAGGTGTGTTTATCGTAAGAATCTGCAGAGTTTAGAGAGTTTCAGAGTTCTTTCATAGTCCTATTTGTTAATTCTGAGTAATAGACTTTTACCGCAGCACATGCCATGCTGTAGGTGAACTGTTTAGCATGCTAACAGTCTGAGATATGACACACTGTTCCAAGAAGCATGAATTTCAGCGGGGCTTTCTTGCCAGGAGCAGCAGTTTGCAGGAGCCCCGGCAGCAGCCTGCCAGGAAGCCCACACACACTTAATCAGGGTAGTTTATAGCTGAACAGATACAGCAGAGCTTCTGGTGCTGCTGCCGCTTTGAAGCCAGTAATACGATTAAAACAGAAATGTAAAGACAAAATAACATTAATTTATGTGACACACAGTAATGTTGAACAGCAGGTGTGCTGCTACCTGTGAGGTCTGCAATATGATTTGAGCTGGTTACAGTACAGTGAAGACTGTTGACTGTGCACTTGAACGTATCATAAAATGTAAACATTTTATAATATGTGACATGAACTCAACCTAGTAGAAGTGAACATAAACACACACATGATCTTCAATTAACAGGGAGCTTTCAGTGATATCCAATGCACATCATCAGGTAATGGATCAGGCCAAGATATTGTCACATGACCTGAGTGTGGAACGTTGGCCATGTGGGAATAATGTGCGGTGTAATGTGATGTTAAATGTCATGTACATTAAGTTACACATGAAACTACACACCTAGCAAAACAGTGCATATCCCTAGACAAGTGGGTGACTTATTATTATGTGTTTTTATGTGTCATGTGGCATGGCCTGGCATGGTTTGACATTTTAGATCTAAGGAATAAAATATACAGCTCTGTGGACAATTATAGTTTTATTATATAAGGAAGTTGTGATTATTCTGCAGCCTGAATTGTCTGCATATCAGCTTCTTCCTCTTTTCAGCCTGTAGTGCCTCCTGTGGTCAGATCATTTACTCTCTGAACTCAATCCATAAGAATAATGCACTTGTTGTTTCCACAGCAGGCTCATTTTTTTTATTTAATGCTGCAAGAGTGTGGGGTTTCAAGGATGCCCCTGACAGTAATGATATCCAGAGTGGGGCCATGGAGTGCTTCCTTAGGGTGCATAAATATACTGCTAAGTGGGCTTCTGAAGGGGGCATAGGACAGGAGTCATGTGTTGTAAAGCAGAGATGTGAAATAGTTTTGTTGTGGAACGGCTTTGTTCATTCTTCAGAGTAAAAGATCAGTGAAAAGATCCTTGATTGGGAGAGAGAACAGTCATATTTAGACGGAGGATGTTTTTTTAGGATTCTTGAAGTTTAATGTAAAAACAGTCAAAGAATACTACTTAAGATCAGCTTGGGCTCATGCTTTATCCCACTCCTTGGCCTCTTATACAGATGCCAGAAGGTTTTCTATTGCTTCTCTATGAGATCACTTAGCTTTCAGTAAACTTCAATTTAAACACATCAGCATCAATATAGGACCTTCATAGCAACTGCCTCATAGTGAGTTGTAAAAAGAGCAGCAAACCACCAGCAGGATACACTTAACCACATCTAGATTATTTCCTACACCTGTTTGAGTGTTTTTTTCCTACTTAACCAAGTACTTTTTGAGCATAAACAGAGATTGTTTCCAAACTTAAACATGTACTTAAGGCATTGTGGCAGAAAGACTTTGTTAGTCAGACGAAGAAGCTCAAAGGCTGTAAATACCTATGTAAAAACTACGAACATCCTTTTACATATTCTTTATGCTATGTGGTCTGCAGTGAAACTCAATGCTAATCTTAACTGCTTTGCATACAATAAGTGGGGTTGGGGTGTCTGTTAGTTCAACACAGTTAAGTGCATAAATTCCCATTAAGTCTGACAAGCTCATTTTAAAGTCTCACCAGTGCCTCTCACCTCTGCTTCCCCCCTCTCTCCCCCCCATGTCCCTCCACCTTCTTTTTTAATAACCTCACTGTGCTGCAGCACTCGTGTAATTCATCCGAGCTCCGGTCAGAGCCAATACAAAACAAACAGCCAGACTAAATACCACTTCACTGACTCTCACTCGCTCTTCTTTCCCCTTTGTCTGGCTATCTCATAGTCAGTCAGGCAGCTGTGTGCTGACTGCATGGGAGTCTGTCTTTTGTCTGACCATAGTTACAGTGAAGAGAACAGCAGCTGGATGAAAGCTGCTCTGACATAATAGGACAAAGGGGAGTCTTTTAATAAAGTGTTTAGACTACCTAGTTAGACTTCGGGCACATATGTAAACATATGCACATGGATTTTGCACTTGTTCCAAGACCATTTTACTTATGTGGCTCCATCATATGAAGAATTACACTAAGGTCTCAATAATCCTCCTGGCAAGACAGTAGGTTTAGATGTATTTAGACATGCAGACATATTTCTGCACAAGAATGCACCTCTCTGTCCCCAACGAAACCAAGATCACTCCCTGTAAATCACTATTTCCATGGCTGTATGGGGGCATTTGACCATCCTTATAATGCTGACCTTAAATTATTACTGTATGCAGCCACTTCCAGAATTAACTTTGAGCTTCTAGACAAGCTCTTATACACTTAATGCTATTCTTTTTAAGTGCTTTCTGAACTCTGATTTAAAAATGGAGGCTTTTGTGTCTGATATTTGATTGATCTACATAATTTTCATTCATAGGGTTTGCACTCTTTGTGCAATTATTTGGCCCTTAAACTTAACTATTGGCAAGGTAACCACTATTAGCCATTCAATATGTGTTATTATCTCACTTTAGTGCTTTCATTGGTATAGAAAGGTCAGTAATCAATGTGGGGGATTCAAATTGCTGTTACATGCACAAGGAATTGACATTTAGAAGATGTAGGACATAGTGTAAAGTTATTGCTTTATTATATATCATCGTGATCAGGCGTCTGTTGATATGAAGTGATTTTGACACAAAATAAAAATGCCAACATCTGCAGTTTCACTAGAGAATAAGTCAAGACGCCAAAGTCATTATAATAAATAAGACTGGACTCATAAATGTCTGGAACAAACTTTTTGCCAATCCATTCACCAAAAAATAAATAATTAACATTCATTATTTGTAATACGGGAATGATTGCCCAACAATGTCTTTCCTGTAGCTCCACCCAAAACACGCCATGCTCTTACTTACTTACTTAATACAGTATTTGACTTGGGAGGTAAGTTTGACTAGACAAATGACGAGGCACCAGAATCTAAATCCCAAATATTCAGCCTAATCTGTCACCGGACAGACGCAAACACACAATGACACACCATGTCCCCTGCCTCTTGACAAGAGATGATTTGTGGTTGGAAAATCTTCGATTGCTCCCAGAATGGAAGCTTATGTCTTGATCTATAAACAGAGTGTTTGACATGTGTTCCTGCCTGTACAGCTCATGTAGCAGGTATTTCATTACCGCTCAGTATGGTAGCTGCAAGGTATTTTTTTTGTGGCAGAGACTGACTGTTGGAATCAAGTCAACGAGCGAATAGTGTGGCAGAAATAATAGTCGTATTAGTCATCCGCCGCTTGAACTCTACAGTAATAAGGAGCTCTATTTTTAAGACACATCATAAGGATTGAAGGCTGGAATATCCTCTTATTATGTCTTTACACTCTCGGGTCATATCATATCTCCTTACAGGTGTCAGCTTGTCAGTGGGAGATCTTCCATAGTTTTCCTATTAAAGTGATAGTTTTTTAAAAGCTCGGTAAGATTCATTCCTACTCTCTGGAAGATAGCTTCTTTCCTCTGTGGCCTAAAATCTCCAGCTCCCATTATTTTTCATCTTTAAGCCTCTTCCTCTGTCTCTCTGGTCTCTCATCCCTTCCCACCCTCCCTCTCCTGACTGATCCACCCATTAATGTAAGCCATTTGTGGTCAGAATTTGAATATCTTCTTTTCCCTTTTCTTGCCCATTCAAATCTCCCTGTAATTATATGACAGCAGTTTAAATTGTGTTATGAATTGGGAAGTGTATTACTGTAGTTACAGATCAAAATACTGCTTAGGTCCTTTTTGGCTTGGATTGATGCCATACCTACTGTTCTTCTTAATGTTCCCAACAGCTCAAAAATGTCTACAATATGCTTGCTCAACCTGAAATGCTTTTTAAAAATAAAAAATGCTCTCCATCCACACTTCAGGTCCTTTTTTTTAGATCTCCATTTAAACTAAAATAGTGTAAATATAAAAACGGCTAGTTATCTTTTATTTGAAAAACAACATAATTGTATAGAGTCAACATCAGGCAAATAGTTGCACTTAATGGTTGTAAAGAAATCTCACAGCATCTAATCAGCTTTAATTGATGTCTTTTGGCTCCTCAGGGGCAGCTAAGCTTTGAACACACATACTGACATCGTAAAGTCGTTGTGGTGAAAGTCTTGACAAATAATTGCCTACTTACACATACAACAGACACAGAATGGGCTCTGTGTAGAAGTCCTGTGTCTGACCTGATGATGAATCTGCCACATTTTGAGCTTCTTCTTAGCTCTTTTTATGTGTCTGTCAATAATTAGGAAAATTATGTGGCTCTTTAGCTGCCAAATCTTCCACTGTTCTCACCAGTATGTTGCTAACAGTCACTCTTGGTCACTGCTGAACAGTTAGCATATCAGGGATTTAGAAGAGCTTTTCACTCTAAATAGCTGCCTGCTGCTGTGAAAACAATCCTGATCAGAGCTGTGACAGTGAACCAAACAGTAATGTCTCAGAATGTGAAACAAAAAAAAAATGTGCTTAAAGAAGCCAAAAACTTTTATAGCATGGAGAGGAACTAACAATTTGGGTCTACAACTTTGCTGAGTTTGTCATAAAATGTACATTTGTAATATTTTTTATAGACCTTCTCCCATATTATTATATAAATATAAGTGCAGCTGTAACATAAAAACAGGTTAATGACGGTCCTGCACCATGTACAATTTATAGTGGATATCAGTGACATAGTTACAGGCTGTCAGTATCAACATGTTTCAGATGTGTTGTTTGTGATTGTATGATGAATACACAGTTAAGGTGTATTTTCTACATTTCGAGTATATTTTCCTTCTATTAAATATGATTGCATTGGTTTTGTTCAAACCTTGCTGCTGAAGAGTTGAAACAATGTGTAATACTTAATGAAAACAGAATGCAATAATTCGAAGATGCATATTGTTAGATGCACTCCAAAACAGTCTTTTGTGGCCCCGTACCAATTGATCAGTGGCATCAAATTCACAATAAACATGAAAGTTTTAAAAAATCACTGAAGTTGATCAGATAAAACATGAAAAAAATGTTTCTGTACTGTTCATAATTGAGTATATGTCAAAAGGGAGTTGCAAATTAGAACATTCCGTTCAATTAATGTTTTACACAACATCAAAACTGTTTGAAATCATTTTCTCCATCCACAATAAAACACAAAGCCAACATTTTTAGATTTTTCCACTCTGCATTATTGAGGCCAGCAGAGTCTGCATTACAAAAGGACACTACCTTCATCCATCAACAGAAATTTTCCTTTAATAAGTCATAATATTTCACTAAATAACTGAAAAAGACACAGTCATTGCATTAAGAGTTTCTCATCTTCCATGTATGTTTTATGTTACAGAAGATATAACTGCACATATTCAATATCGAAAGAGAAGTGAAAAATATGTGGAACATTAAGCAGAAGTTGAAAAGAGTTTGACTGAGTATTAGATTCCTTCATCCACTTTTTAATTTTACTAAAATGTCTGCCTCGGGGGAAAAACAATTGAGCCCTTTGAAGCAATATGGGCTCTGAGTTGCAGAGAGTCGTCTTGATTGAAAACCATGTAAGGAGTAATAGAAAAGCATATGCATGCAGTCAGATCGGTTGCCACTGTACATCTTGCTATTTGACAGTCATGGATGGAAAAAGTAATATCTGCATGTACTGGGTTCATGTCTTTCCTCCAATTTTAATTATTTCCAGGAATTGAATATGCTGGCTCTGCTTTACTTGGTGTGTTTTTAGTCACTGTCAAAAAATGAGAGACAAAAACTGTTCTCTTATCTTAATATGTATGATGTAGCCAAACATAACACCTTTTTTTAAAAAAAAAAAAAACAGTGTGGTTTACAGAAGAGATTTCTTGTCATTGATGATTGTGAGAATTTATTTTTTGATTCTGGATGGTTCACTTTACAGAGTGTTTTCCTTTATAAAGGAATGCACTTGCAAACTTCACCTTGAGACTCTAAAATTTAGTTAAAAGCTAGAAAAGAACCACTCGTTTAACCTAATGAAAAAGGCTATTTGTGTAGCTATTTAATTTAGTACTTTAAGGGAAAATAAAACAGATTTCTGTTGGTAATTTTCTAAAGTACTAATTTCACAAATCAGTGTTCTGTAGTCTTTTGTTAAATATTCTTTTATGTAATACACAACAGTTCAGTTACACATTAAAGATTGTGACATTTGTGTGCAGTGCATTTTCAATTCAACAAAACTGTGAGTGAATAATAAATGAATAATTAATTGTTTGGTTCAACTAAAGCAATTTCTTCCAAAAAAGTTGGTGTTCTTTTGTATAAGAGTCAAATTCCATTGCTTGTAAGAAATTATTATGAAATAACTTGTGAAATGAAGTCTTATTTTAAAAGCTGGGACAACTAAGCCCTAATGGACAATGTAGGTATTTGCCAGTGGCTACAAGAATTAATGGCAACAAGGCAGTTGGTCTAATGTATTAATAACATTCAAAGTACAATATCATCTGTCACCTGAAGGCAGCTCTTGCACATTTTCCTAATTAAGAACCCCTTTTTTGTACAGCAGCGCTGTGTCAAAGTATTTTAAAATTACTTCATTATGTCAGTTGATATTGTGTTCACATTGTGCATAACTCTTAAAATTATAGTGTCTAATATAATTACTACAAAATAAAACACAGTAACTCCAAGGCGTGGGCGGTGTCCTAAAACACAAGTGTTGATTGGCCTTTGGGGCTGTCAGCAAAATATACTGAATCCACTGAATGTGGTGTGGACACGTAAAGTCCCTAAAGCCCTGTGAACTTCAATTTAAGCATATCTTTATTACAGTAAATATGAAAAAAATAATTAAAACATGAGTAAATTATAGTTTGGGAATAAAATGGAATAGGATTAATGAAATTAAATGTCAGAAAAAGAATAGTATGATTCATTTGGGCACTGTAGTTGTGTTTTCAGTAAGATATGACAGACAGTGGCAACCCTGAAATATAAAGGAAACACAATCTCTTCAGGTAAAATGTCAAAAAGGTAAAAACAACAACAACAACAACAACAACCACAAAAAAGGAAACAAAAATAAAACAATGACAAAAATAAAACAAAACAAATAAAACATAAATATTTAATTTTAAAGAGTATTAAAAAACTTTATATTTAAGGTGGTTTAATTGATACAAGTCAGGCTGGAAAAGGACAAATAGCACCATGAAAAAATGAAAAAAGTCAGAAAAAGACTTGAGTAAGTGGGGGGGGGGAGAGAAAGAATAAGAAGACATCTTGAAGACATGATAGTTACATCCAAATAAAGACCTTAAAAAAGGACTGAGGAGAAGGGAAATGAAATGTTAGAATATCAAATGACATGTCACTTGCCTACAAAGAGAAAAAAAATAAAGTTTGTTTGCAAAAATAGATGAAAGCTACTTTTAGGGAAAAAAAGGAAAACATTAGCTTTGAGATGATTGATTGGGATGAAAAAGATGATTTATGAAAATCTGTAAACTTGAGATATCTTTCCAAAAAATCCACCATCAGTTTTACTGATATTCACTGCAGTGCACCCAAAACATAATTTAGGAAAATAAACTCTAAATGGAGATATCTGTTTTTGTAAACGAACCTTTTAGATGAATTCACATCACACAAACTCCTTTTATACTGCTGAGAGTTTTTTTTCCTTATTAAAAAACCCACCTCTTGTCAAATTTCCCAAAAGCCAATTAAATACTCCATATCTGTTCAAATCAATTATCTCCACCATGCAAGTGCCCTGCAACACTGTTGTGAAATGATTGAGCTAATAGGTTTTTGTTCCCACGCAGACGTATCAAACCACTCAGCAGCAATTAAGATCATTATCCACCCTCGTGTTTTTGTTTAAGCCCATTTCAGGTCCATTTTGCTAACTTGCAGGTTCAGCCGTGATTGAATTTGAAGCTCGGAGCACGTTGTGTACTTTCAACCTTGTTAAAACGCATCAGGTGACCACAGACACGCTGCTTCATACTCAGCTGCTGAGAGCTGTGGTCATTTCATCCTGAGAGCTCTCTAAGCCTCAGATAATTGACCTTGTGGTGGAAAATAGCAATTAGTGCCTCAAGTAGCAAAAGGTATAGTTGAGGTAATTGTAAAATGACTTGCTGACTCGTAGCTGCATATTGCAGAATCATGGAACCAGGATAAAAAAAAATAAAAAAATAAAAACTCTGACACTGCAGATTCATTGTTTAGCAAAAAATACAGAAAACAACCCTCAGCTCACTGCGTCCTTTAGCTGCCAACTCTGGAAAGCTGTTTACTTAGAATAAAAGATCAACTACATCACGATATGCATGAGCGCAATGATGCAATGAGCAATGAGTGATGAACAATAATGGAAATACAATGCAAATATGGATCATTCAGAGCACCAGACTCCTTAGAGGGAAATGTTACACTTTTACTGTGTTTTTTCTCCCTCTGGACCAAAAAAAAACCCCATTTACAGATTTTGTGCAGCCTGACTTTCTTGTGCTGAAAGTCTCTCTCCTGCTTGACAGCCTCAGCTTTCTGCACTCCCTCCTTGTAAAAGTATTACAATTATTCTTTTGAGCTGACAGTAAACACATCAAATGTGCAGAGGAAATAAATTACTTCTATGGTAATCTTTAAAATATTTGCAATTTATGGATAGTGTCACACTCTGGTGACAATGCAAAATCCTGTATTATCCTGCCTGGGCATGCTGTTTTACAACTTCTCAAACTTCCTGCAGATCTTGCACAGAGAACCCCACATGCTGATTAACAGAATGAAAAAGATATGAAAATGATAACTTAAAAAAAAAAAATTAAAAGGCTTTTGTAAAATGTTACATGTTAACTGTATATATGTAAGTAAGCAGTTTTTATGAAACCGGCATGCAGATCATTGATCATTATTAAGTTACTCCCTCCTGGTTGTTAAACATGATCAAGGTGAATAAAATATAACTTATCCTATTATAGATGATAGAGCAGGTGTAATTTGCTTATTTATTTTGCTTGTTTCTACTGCTACTGTTGTGGGGGTGTCATTCCATCGTCAATTATTCTGACATCATGTTGTAAACCTATACCACCCCAATCCAGAAGATGGCAGAATGTGCCTTCAAGCATTTTTAGCTGCCTCTGAGGAAAAGAAGAAAACTAGCAGAAGAAATTTAAACTCCGACTCGGGTCCTGTCCTCCATCTTGTGTACACAAAACCAGTCAAACCACATGAAACATGGGAAGCTTCTTAAAATTAAAATGTTCAAAATGGTCCGTCTTTGCTATGTATTTAGTCAAGTTGTGCACGTCATCCCAAATGTTTCCAGCAAAGTTCAAACCCAGTGAAATCCATTACTTTATTCAAGGTAACAGTGCATTTTAGTCACGTGTTGTTAACTTTCAGGGTTACAAAAGAGTGAGAACGTGGAAGAAAGTCAGCAAACATGACTGAAGGACTTCAGTAACACTTTAACACATTACCTTATTTGTGAACATTTCCACCTGAGTCAGTTTAATACATTTTCATCAGCAATGGTGGCTAATTACATTCAAATAAACAAATGTCATGATTCCACACTGCTTCACAACCTCATCAAACTAGGTCTTTTGTTTTTAATGTGTCTATAAAGAAACCTCTAGCAACAGATTTAAATTGTTGTTCAGACAGATCCATTATATGTTAATATCTTCCTGACCTGGAACTTCTTCTGGTTCTGGAAATAATGACTGTTTTTTTCTTATTGTTAGCGTGATGTGTGTGATGATGAGTTTTCATGAGGTAGCTTCAAAGCAAGTGTCTGAAAAAGAGCCAAAGATTTACAGTCTGTCTTGTTTCAACAGTCACTGTATGTTTATTTCAACCCTGACAAAAATGTTTCCTTCACCTCAACCAAGTTGCTTCTGTGGCCTGAGCTAATCTCTGAGCTTAGTGATAGCAGATCAGAGGATGCTCCTATCAACTATTTCCTTAATGCTCTTATGGAAACTTCTGGGAGACCTATTAGGTGCCTGCTGTTGTCTTAAATCAAAGCTGCAGGCTTAGATGTGCCACTGAGATGTGTTTGGATTTACTGTATGTGTCTCTGGTCCTGTTTTCATCCGGCTGGGTGTCTGTGAGTGTGTGTGTGTGTCCAGCAGCAGGGGCATGTATGCCAGTCAGAGCGATGCTCCCTGTCACTGGTGATAAGTGGTAATTGAATTTTGCCAGGCAGAGCTGACAGGGCAGGGTTGGCAGACCAGTGTGTATTGCATGAGAGGGTCTTGGCAGCATAATGCTTTTAATTGTGTCAGTCAGGAGCAGCATGGAGGTGCCATTTCACTCTTTGTCTCTCTGCTGCCTCTTAGTCTGTGTGCTGCCATTCCTCTTTCTTTGTTTCAGTCCCTTCATTGGCATTAATCAAATCCCTGAAGCAGTACAGGAAGTTCAGAGCGGCACTAATTAATATGTGTATATAAACAATAGATCAAATGACTATGTGTTATGTGAAAAGGGGCATTTGTAGTGACTCACATTTAAAATTATCATCCACCTGCTATTCCTCTGGGCTGGACAGAGGTTTTTGACTTGGTTTTCCTGCAACTCACTGTACATGGCCTGCACAGCTCCAAACAGCAGAGACAAAGCTACCAGCTGGTGATCAAAGAGAAGCATTTTTGCAGCCAAAGAGCCAGATATTTTCTCAGGAGGTGGTGCAAAATAAAGCACAAATATTGAGCCTTGTTTTTATCAGGTGTCCACAAATATAACTTTAAATAAAAGCTAATGGTGCTCACAGTCCTATTCATGTGTACATAGTTTGTTAACAACACTGAATACAAGCTGGTGTCAAATGTTGAGTTTTCAGCAAACCAATGTGCACACTTCTCATATTTTAAACACACTTGGTTGTTTTTGAATTATTTGAAATTAATTTTCATCTTCATTTCCTAGTTAATTTTTATAAACAATTCAAATAAAAATGTTTTTTTTAAGTGTTTTTAATTATTCATTAAATGTACGCCCTTTTTTATCATTTTGATTTTTTTTAAACAATTTTACCATAAAATTGATTTTAATTTGCAGTTGCACCTTGTTTTAAATCCCTTATTTATTTATTTATTATTAAGGAAAGACACCGCAGGTGAAAACATTTTTTTTCCAGATGTGCTTAGCTTTCATAACATTTCTTCTTTCAGATTAATGGATAGCAAACTTCTAAAATAAACATTTAAATGTTAACTAAAGCCCATTTCTGTCATGGAGATGTGCAAGTCAGCATATTTTTAATTATATTGTCTAATTTGCATATCTGACTTTACAGTTTTTACAATATTTCATGATTTTTAGAGTTATGAAAAAATGTATCCAAAATTCCCTCTGTAAAAACATATGACTCTGATGTAGGAGCTGATTGATAAATAATTTTTCAAGGCCACCCTGAAAAAAACATGAAAAGATTAAATTTAATTTTCATTATAAGATTTTTTTTGACTAAGTGAAAAGGAGTTCATTTCAGAATATCTAAAACTTTTTTTTTACTGTCAAAATAGGAACCACTGATCTCTGTCCTCATTTTAGGGAAAAGGCAGTCTGCGGGTACAAAATTTGGTGAACTGTGTGGGTGTTACGCAAGTTCAAATCTTCTTTCCTGGATGATTTCCTTGAAGGGTGATATTGTACATTTTCTCAGACAGTGTTAACTTTCAATGTGTATTACACTAAAACAGAAATACCACAAAAGTTATTAACTTCAACCTTCCTGCTTGACTATTAATCAGAGTTAAACTGCACGTGCATGTAAAAGAGCAGGATAACTCATCACCTTCTACCTGCTCTGCAAAGTCTACATGTACTTTATTAGAAAAAGACTCATCAGTATAATTAAGCATAAAATTTAAGGAAACTTGTAATGCAAAAAATATTTGGAAGCAATCAACTCGGGAAGAATCATAGTGATACCTATTAGTTAGGTTTATACCATAATCAGTGTCTCCTCCTCAAAAGCATGCACAGTATGATGCAAAGTGCATGTTAGCATCTATTGATGACTATGACGATTATGACAGACAATTACAAACCATGCTTCCACCAACAAAACTTTAATAATATTGTACAGTAGCACTAAATCCAGTTAAGGGCGGAAAACACATTTGCTATATATTTGCATTTTACATGTATTTAGTAAGCAGCCCTGCATGTTGAGGTGTTTTGATGTAAGAAAGTAAAGCAGAAGGAAGTATTGCAAAGAGAAGAGAGCTCTCTCCCCCACCAAGTCATTTCTTCTTATTTTGCCATCATCTGCTCAGCTTTTTTTTACTTCTTTTTGTCTTTTTAGTTTGTCTCGTCTTAATTAAGTCTCTGTAGTTTTCCATGTTCTGCTGTCTGTCAGTCACTTCTCACAGCTTCCTGTTTCTTGCTGCAAGGTTGCAAGGTCAAAGCAGCTGCTTCTCTGTCTCTCACTCTGTCTGTCTGTCTGTGTCTCAGTGAGCAGCTCTCACCCCATCTGGATGCCAATAGCTGGTTGTGACAGTTAGCATTTTAACCTTAGCTGTGCAGCTGCTGACATTTATAATTATCACTAATTGATTTACATGCATTTTCAGATGTAGCATGGTCATAAAAGGTTAAAACAACATCTTTCTCCTCACCTAAGCTTGTTTTAATTACTATTTAAAAAAAAAAAACATGTATATTTTTGTAGAGATTCTTGCCAAAAAAGAAGAAAACAATATAAAAGAATTTTGTTTACTAAACCTGGCGGGAGTGTCTTGTTTTGAGTCAGCCCTGACTGGCATGAGACATGTCCTTGAAAGACAACCACAAAGAACCTTAAAGTTTTAATTTTGGAGATGAAACAGAAGCAGAAATTGGAAATGAGATGCTCTCTCTTTCAGTCTTATCTCAGCTCTCACAGTGTCCCTGAATGATTGCAGTAATGAAAAACAGGGAGTGGAATTACTTCTTGTTGCTATATTACTTTTGCTGATGAGTTTGTGGAGTTTTTTTCAGTGTCTTTGGAATTAAGCATGAGTGAATGATCCCAGAGTGGCTCAGTGGTTTAGCAATGTCATCTTACAGCAACAAGGTCAGATGAAATGACTGGCCAAGGCTGAGTGTGAATGTTGTTGTCTATTTTTGTGTTTACTTTATGTGATAGACTAAGTGATAGACAGGCAACCTGGGTATGAACCTCCCGTCAACCAAAGCAATGCTTGGATAGGCTTCAGCTCAGTCACCATGGAAGAATAAAGTAGTTCTAAACCAGTGTGGTTTGCATGGATTATTGTTAAAAATCACTTAAAAATGTATATTTAGATACTATCTTGAATAAAATGGATACATTTTTTGAATCAAATATCAAACAATACTGAAAGGGGAAATTGTGCAAGAAAAGAATCAAACAAAACTCCTGAAATCATGGCGTCTTTTTCTTTAAAAGAGTCTTTGCTTTAGTTCATGCAAGACAGGAGTCATACACCCCAACTGTAATCAGCTGACAGCTGTCCAATCAAATCATTGTTACCAATCAGTCTTACACCAATCACAGCCATTCTCACCACAAGGCGGTCCATATAATTATCACTACTACCTCACACACCTCTCCTCAATGCTGCACACCCCAGCTTTCACATCCTGTCTTTTAACTAAATGAGAGTAACTCAGGTGAATCTAACTTGTCTGTTCGTGCCTCATAACAGCCACTTATCTTAGATTTTCAGTTTTGACTTCTTTCTGTTCTGTGCATACAGCTGTGCATGAGAACAATGAAAGATTCAAGCACTGCTGAATGAACTTGTAGTTGAAAGGCCTCAAACAGTATTTTGTTTAAGTTTTTCACATTCCAAAAGATTTCTAGATTCTGTTGAGATTGTTACTTTATCCCATGTATCAAAACAAGCAAATATTGTATACAGTATGTGATGCATGCTCATCTGGTTCTGCTATAGCTTGGTATTCATTCTACTCAGCAAGGCTTTTAAAGCAGACTTCCCACTTTTCAAGGATCGGTTCCATCACATGGAATTAATTTATTCCATATCCTAAGAGGAAGTCCTGGCCAGTTCATTCAGAGAATTCCACTCGCTTCACCCACTGACCATCAGGTCCAGGACATATCTCACCCATGCTACAACAGCTTCATCAGTTGCAGTTGCTGCAGCATACATATAATATTTAAACCTCCATGTTTAGCGCAGGATCCAATTGTGAAACGGAAAATGCTTTGAACCAAAGTGTCTGCCAAAGAACATAATGTAATGGAAGATGTTATCATCACTCCCCCAGTCCCTGCTGTACTGAGCTTGGTTTATCCTTGTGGGAAGTGACCTTGTGCAAAACAGGGCCTGTTTTAGGTGATTTGAGCAACTGATCAGAATGCATAAGGTCTCATCCAAAAAAGAGGGGCACACCCACAACACATGAGAGATTGTATCGTAAGACACTGTAGGAGATTGTAGATCCCATCTGGTCTGTTTAGATTTGAGACATTTGGGAAGAACTGGAAAATATGTCTGAACATGCAGCAGAGAATGTCTGCTTGGTTTAGAAGCTCTGAGAGACTTGTTGACATTGTTTCCTCTCATGCATAAAGAGTATTAGAAGAGTTGCCGTTGTCTGTTTTTTGAGTGCCGGACCACTTGTGATGAGCTGGCAGGCCTCAAGGACCCCTTCTGGGAGGGAACTACTGGCATCCTTGGCTATTTGTGACACATTGATGAAAAGTGTACAAAGCCACATTCAAGTATTTCTGCCTGTTGAATATGCTTGGAATATAAACTAAGCAGGACAGCCAGTTGTGGTTTTGTGTTTTTTTTTTTTCTTTGAGAGAATTTAAGAGCTCAGAAGAAGAAAGAGCACTTTTCCCTGGAAACATCCTCCATTGAGAGGCTATTTTTAGGGGGGGATTCTCACTTAAGAAGTAATTATTTTTTACAATGTGAAAGCCAAAGGTAGACAGGCATGTTTACATACAAGGGGGAACAAAATACCACCAAATCTGGCTGCCTTTTAGAAACTGAAATTCAGGCTGCTTGAAGATTTGCTATAAGTAAAACTCTCTCTGTTAACAAAGGAACCTAGAAGCTGCTCTTATAAAAAGGGCACACATACAACACACAAACACACCACAAAGTACAGATGATCAGGCTTAAATCTAATACAAGCAGCTTAACATCAAAACGGCGCAGATGACAGCACCCTAAAAAAAATTAAAACTTTGCAGTGTGGGCTCTTTTTATTGGCAGAATAAAAACCTCACCCAGTGGAGGTTCACTCTGTTTGTTTATCTCACATTGTCAGTAATTGTTGCTTATCATTAAAAAAGTAGAGACTTTCAGTCACTCCGTCCCTTTCTTTTGAAAATAAATGATCAAATTAGCCTCGGATTGTCTTGTGGAGTCAATGGCGACAACACAACACTGACAATACTAAGCTGACAATACTACGATGGCATAGTAGTCTTAACTGTACGCTGCTGCCAGTTCTTATACTCATTATTGTTTATTGGAAATTCTGCATCACAGGGGAATGAAGCACAAAGGTCAAGCTATGCTTTCTCTTCCAGAAAATCTTTCTGCTTGGTGAAGTAGACTCAGAGATTTGACATCAGGGACAACTTGGTATACCTGACCTGAAAGCCCAGTTCATCTGATTAGTTTAAACAATGTTTACATTACAGGTGAAGGGTTAGCTGATCCATGCAATTCAAGTACAGTTCATGTGTAGTCCTGTACAGTTTGCATGAGGTGTGAAAACTACTGTAGCAAAAACAGAACTATGTGCTGACACACACTGATGTTTTAATCTGGACTGCACAGCTATAGCTGATGTTTAGGACGACAGACAAGAGTTTGTTCCTGACATTGCTTTTAAAATATGAATATTACAGGGTGAAACACAAAGATTGATGAACTAATGTTGCATAGAGGTTAGTCTTTTCATTTTATCTGTAAGAAGTAGAGTGCAGATTCTAAATTTCAAGTCATATCACTTGTTGTTTGTCACCCTGGCATTGCAATATTGTTTACCCAGGCAGAACAGAGTTGTCATGGAGATGAATGCTCCTGGTGCCACATATAGTATTACAGTGATGTGTGTGTGGGCGGCTGACATTGAATGGCAGCCATCAGTAACATAGGAAAGCCTATCAGGTGCTCACCTGGATATATAGGCTCTCTCTCCCCCTCTCTCTCTCTCTCTCTCTCTCTCTCACACACACACACTCTCATACAGATTCTGGCAGTGAGGTACAGTTTTTTTAACTGCATGTAATTAAGTCGAGAATAATTGCTCAGAGGTTCCTTCTCTTCCTCTCCTCCCTCCCATTCTCCTCTCCTCTCTTTTACTTGACAGAGGAATGTAATTAAAAAAGGAGAGAGAGCTTTCCCAAGGTTTGATCATTGTCTCCATCATCTAATGGAGAGCTTAGACCTGCTGTCTATCATCGGCAGTTAGAGAGCGATACAGAGAGAGAAGCGGAGGGAGCAGGGGGGAGATATCGGGAGAGCGATGAAGATAGAGAGATTCGTCAATGAGAGGGAGAGAAACAGAGAAAGGCAGGAGACAGTTGAGGCAAACAGAACATCAAGCAGGCAGAGAATTTGTAAAGTTGTGGAGCGACGGATAAAGGAGGAAAGACAGAGAGGGAACAGTGATAGCTACATTATAGAGGGATTCTGTGTATCAGAATGTAAGAAGGCGGTGAGTCACAATTTGCAACGCAGTAGACATCTGCTACCCATTATGGTACTACTTTCAAATAAGGCATATTTCAAATACTCTACAAATTGTAACAAATGGCTTTATAAGATTAGTAAATTGTTGTTAATGTTATATACATAGATTAATTATGAGTCAATAATTAGAAAGACCTTTGGAGGATTTAGGGTCTTGTGTTTCCTACTTAGCCTCAGGATTCTTGCTTTACAGTAAGCAAAAAGAAAACTAAGGATTACTTGGTCACTAATAAATAGGCTCTTACAACAATACATCACCTTAACATCTGTAAGTGTCATTAATTAGAGGATTTTGGTTAATTGGATGTGTCTCCCTGGTGAATTACAAAGCCAACAAACAAAATAAGAACACAAGTGACTGCCGAGAGGGTAAAAAGCAGCTCCAAAAAGTTAATATTGTTGTTTTGAATGACTTACAACTGATCTGTATGGTCGTATTACGTTACTTAACAATATTTAAGCCATTAGTTACATGAAATAAACCCTTACGGATGATCTATAAGGAAATTATACCCATATGATGAAATATTACCCATTAACTATTTGCAAATCCCTTAAAACATAAACACTAAACAATAATAACTCAATATGTCTCTAATTGTAGTTATTTTACCATAACTGATTTATAGCTTTTCTGCGATTCAGTACTCAATTAAGCCATATTCATTAAATTCATTAATCATTATGTTCTACATAGCCAAAATTTATATCAAAAAAGGTCAAAAACAGAGATATAAGTGAAACTGAAAGATGATAATCTGCCATTCTGGTGTTTGTTCTACATTAAAAAAAACACATTATTCAAATTTTACTATGTCTCATCACTTGTTCATTTGAAAAACTTCAATTTTGGTGATTTAAACATCACTTACAATAGTTAGTATCAATAGCTCAGTATAATAGCAGCAACCATTTCATCCTTTTATTCGGTGGAAAAAAAAATATTAGCTCGCCATCACCTCTATGCCAACTAGGCAACACAGTTGAACAAGCTTGAGAAAAATCCTTGTCTCCTTTTCTGTGAAACTGATGTTATTAGCATCAACAATTTATTCCCACTTTATTACAATGGATAGTTTGTCAGTTAAAACATCAAGAAAAAGTAAAGAGCACATTTATGTTTATGGTAAAATCCCAGGGCGGAATGCATCATCTGCATTTTTTAAGAATAAATACAAGGCATGGAACTATTACCTTTTGAGGTATAAACTTTCTGCTAAAAATTGTTTGTTACTGTGCTCAGTGTGTTTGCAGAAAACTTTATGCCTTCATTTGTCTGATGTTCTGAAAAAACTATGTTTGTTTTAGCCCTGTTAACTAGTAATAACACACTCAAGTAATTATCAGGCATGTATTTAAATATGTATTTGAAATTTACTTAGCAGTTGTCTGGGGAAGTTGCTGGAGTGCAGTGGATGAATGAGAAAAGACACAAAGAGAGTGTATTTTCCAAGTCCTTGTCAGTCACAATATCTGCGCTTTGGGAGGTTTCAGATGGAGGAAGTAGCTAACAGATAATAGGGCTGAATCTGGGACAGACAGTGATGTAGCACACACACACATATAAGAACACACATTGTTCTTTATCGTATATATCCGTGCTGTCCGTCTCAGCATTGCCACACACTCTTCACCTCCATCTCTTCCGTTCTTTATAATGATCAATAATGCTTCAATAGCATAAAACAAAAGCACAAAATCCCATATAAAAACAACAGAAGTTATGGTTATGGAGGTGATTTATGTACATATATGCACAAGTAGTTCAGAAATAAAAACACTTCAAGAAAGAACCCTTTTGAATAGTTGTAAACAAACAAAAGCAACCACTGTGTGTGGTTTTTTTTTTACATGTGTGAGTGCACCAGTGTGTTTACATGCATGTCTGCTTGTTCACAAAATCATACTAAATTTTTAATTGACTTTTGACTTTGATTCATGTATAAAAGTTGAGCCTTTGAACAGCATGTGTGTTTGTGTGTGAGTGTGTATAGCACTGTTTTTATCTGAACTTGAGCCAAGAGGTGGGATTTGCCAGAGCCGAGCACATTTGCCAGTCACCCCCACTGTAGTACAAGTGCAGCAGCCAGGGGAGAGAGCTAATATGTATAATGCACGAGGACGCCTCCAGCTAATGCACTTGAGCTGTAGCCAAGGTGGGCGAAAAATGCTCTCAGACCTCTCATGTGCCTGCACCAGACACCTGGCAGGACAACGTGTCACCCATGTTTGCTTCCCTGATTCTCCATTTAAACCAAATGTATCACTTCTCACTTTGCCTTCGAAGAGGTGTGAGTGTGAGGTGAAGGAAGTGTGGCCCAGTACGAGCTTTGCTCAAAGTTTTCAAGCTCCTGTTTGGGCTTTAAAAATCTTTATTATACCAAACAAGAGAATGGAGATCATGTCTGTTGTTTCTATTGTGAATCAACTTACTCGAGGGATTAACTTAATCCTGTGACATTTTGTTGATTCCACCCTCAGTCTGAATTGTATGAAGATATCGACAAAAGGCGAGACCACCCCACAAACAAGCAGAATTATCTTACCACAGCAAATGTCGCCTTTAAGTAAGAAAGCTATGCAACGGAATATGAGACCAAATTCCATCACATGTATATATCCTTTCTTCCTCTTGTCAACACAACATTTCATTATTGAAGCACACTGAGTCCTCCCAGAAGCATAAAGTGAAAGGTCATCCTTGACATCAGAAACAGTAGTTTGGAAAAGCAATCTCAACTCAAGGTCACTTAGTAGCTTGTTCCAGGGCAGTTACAATTTTACAGCAAGTCAAATTTAAAATGTGTGTGGTGAGAGACACCACAGAAATGCTCCAAGTAATGTCAAACGGAAAACCTCCCTGAGCTGCAAACCTGAAAAAAACAGGCCAAACTTTAATAGGGGTCTCTGAGTTTCTTTGTCCAAAATCCCCAGTGGCTTTTGATCATCGTATTGTAGTTTGGCCTTTATGCAAAGCATTGCAGCATGGCAACATAAGACAAAGTAGTTCCCACACTCAGCTCAATGATTGCAACAAATACATTTTACTAATTAGAAGTGCACTCAGTGAGTTCAAGCAGGACTTATAGTCCACTGTTCTCAGACATGCAAAAACACAAGGGCAACAGCTCTATATGTCTGCATATATTTCTGAAACTATTAGTTATGTCGGAATATGGTGTGCTTTGCTGAAGCCTCCTCATTATCTTAACTGTGCATTTATTATGTACATCTTAATTCGAAATATTTTACATACTCAAAGCAATTTATTCATTTTACCAGTTCTGCAACTGACCAGCTGTCCTTGAATGTTCTATAACAACTGTTTTCTATATGTCTGCTACCTCTGAGGATTACTGGTTCCAGTGATTTGGATTATGATATAGAGTAAATGTATTTCTACAATTAGCAATAATTTGTCACTGTTAACTCCACCGCCATCTAGTGGATTTAGGATGTATGGCTTTTTTTTTTTGCAAAGTCCAATTAAAAACAAAAAACAAAACAAAACAAACAAATAAGTAAGTAAGTACATAAATTAATTAATTAATTGAATTAAATTAAATGAACAGTTTACTAGCCCTTTGATTCTTTCCCTCTTCCAAAATTAATAGGTAGTTTTACTTACCCATGCTACAGCCCTCTGTGGAAATTGTTCCAGTAATTTTCCAAAACTCTGCTGACAACAAACAAATCAGCAAAGGAATAAAGCAAACAGAAAACATCACCTCATTGGTGAATTTAATCAAAAATCAAGTTTTCTTCTGTCAGGAGTCTTTTTTTTTTGGTTGAGAACCAACTTAGAAGGATCCAACAAGGATCATCCATAGGTTAGACTAAATGAGTTGTGACAGAATTGAAAGGTCTGTTTGTCAGATCAAAACATACATCAGTGATAGTTTAGTTGCTAATTGCAGGTAATTAAAAAAAAAGACTAAAATCATGATTTATCTGATCAAAGAATACCTAAACAAGTTACAAACTTACTCAGTCTGACTCACCTGATGTAGACTGTGGGTACAAACCTAAAATTGGGAGACTGTTTCAGTAGGAATTCTCTTCTTCTGACATGTTTGCTACCTTTCAGAGCCCCTGGTGCTAATAGGCTTAGCACTGCCAAAGAAATTTGTGATTGGTTTAAGAAATACAACCAAACCAGAGGTTATCACTTGGAGTAGAATGATAATGGGTGCAGCACCACCTGTCTCCAGCGATGACACAGTACTGTGGAAGTGGCTACATAAGACTAAAACCTACTAGTCCTGTCCCAGTTCTTTATATAGCAATACTGTAACCTATGGACATACCAGTTGATACCAGAAAGTATCGTGGTTTGGCACTCAGCCCTAGAAAGAGCATGACAACTAACCATCCTGGCATCAAACAACTTCTTATGCTGTCAGGTGGTGCCCTCCGTGCTTCCATGCTGCTTTGCTCTCCAAGGTCTTAATTCCCAACAGACCACGGCTCAATGAGCTGCCATCACACGGGGCCCTCTCTCCCAGTGGAAACCAGAGCTCAAGCAATTTACATATGTAATTGAGTGGAAAGCAATTGTGCTGGGAGTTGCTCTCTGCAAGCACCTACTGGTACGCGTGTGTATGTGTGTGCTGATGTGTGTACACCTAGGCGTCAGTGAGAAGGCACAGGTTATTATGATTTATTACAACTCGGTCTTTTGGCTGTATAGTTTCTTCCATCTTCTCAATTAGTTAGAATTCATTGTTCCGCCAAACTTGTTTTCTTTTTTTTTTTTTTTTAATAGCAAACATTTTGGCTCATCATTGCAGGAAAAGCACATGTGTAACAAATTTCATTAACAATGGCTCCCACCCGAGACACACTGCTTACCTCTCACTGAGTGTGATGACTGCTTCACTTAACAGCTGCAGCAGACACGCCTGTGGTGTTCACACAGACAGTGCTGCTGTTTTAGCACTGCTACAGCCAGATTTATCCCTCTACATTGTGTTTAACTTTGATAGTGGCCATAAATAATGAGAATGATGTGATTTTTATCCCTGTTCAGAGAGAAAAAGAGAGAGGGAACAGGAGAAATACTGCCGTATCATCTGATGTCTATATTTTCTCGTAATGACGCACAATCTACAGATAAAGTCATTTGAACCATCATAAAACTGTTGATAGGATATCAATGTGACTGTCAACATATTATTTTCACGATCTACATGCAGTGCTCAGGTAAAAAGGGTCATTTCTATCAAGTGTCCCAGCAAGCAAGACAGTAAGCCAGCATGCACAACAGCAAGACCCTGGAACTAGCTCACCTTAATGGATTATGACATCTGCTGTTATGACATGCCAAATTGTCTGCTGAGAAAAAGGTCTATTTTAGAAATTTGCACTGTCACTCCATAAAGGTCTCAAGAGTCAAAAAACACGACGTTTCTAGATCAGATGGGTTTAAACAAAGCTGACAATGTCCAGGCCATAGCCTGATGCCAGACCGTCAAACATTTGCTAAGGGGTCATGAGGAACTGGTATAAATCAGAAAAGCGTAAATGAAAACATATTACTGGAAAACTTTAAGGGGTATTTGTGAAATTGTTTCCAACATTGTGTAGCTTGTTCGGGCTGCATCTTCCCTCATCACTTTCCATCACTCCCAAAAAGTGATGTTAACACTGTAGTAGGCCTAGCTAACTAGTTGCTGCAGTCTTTTGTCTGCGATTTCCCTCTAGGCGACTCTGTCTGTGCCCAGTGGTCTTTTTACTGATATAAATAGCTGACCTGAGTAAAAAACAGCCTCCAAACCTTTCATCAATGCCCAAATTTGCTACAAAAATAAAATGCACGTAGATTGAGTAGCTATGAAATGACAAACTAATAACTTCTCATATTGCTGACCTCAATTTAAAATCTGTATCCCATTATTACCAGTCAGGAAATCTAAACCACAATTTTTCAGTAAAATCCAAGAGTGAGCGCAGCTGAAAACTTTGATAGGTCACTGTTAAAACAGGAAATCAGTCTATAAATGTTGAAGTTTAATTGTGATGTTTACAACCCACAGTTTGGAGAACTTCATTGTTCATATGTTTTATATCACAGCTGCCAACCAAACTAACAAGACCTAAGTTGTAATAAGTCAGAATTACTTTTCAAAATCTGATTAAAGATCCAAGAGGAATCATCAGCACAGTATGTACACCTTGTGCATGTGACATCTTTGTGTGCACATGATGATTCATATTTTATACTCTCCAAGTGTGTTTTAAATGTTGCGTCATTCGTGCATGTGTGTGTGTGTGTGTGTGTGTGTGTATCATGTACAAGCATTCTCCATTCTGAAGACCCAGCAGAGCTTTCATCGGCCACATAAGCTCACATCACTTAAACCCTTTAACTGCTCAGTCGTAACATGCGATGCAGAGATAACACACACAAGCAATCTTATCCTCCTCTGGCCCAAAGACCTTCATGCTGTTCATGCTTCAACTACATGCCAGCACTCCTCTGCAAGCTATTCTAAGCTTCTAAGTAGATTGTATTGTTTTATAATAGATTAGAAGGCTGATACTCTCTGATGTGTGTCAACACAGCAGGACTTGTGTGTGATCAGCTTCCTCTGTCAGATACACTCTGATCGAAAGATTATCAAACGTCGCACAGATTTGGCATGCGCTCTGCAAAGCCACACTGGTGTTTAAGCCCTTTACAGATTAAAAGGAGCTTAGTTTGGTTTCTATCAGTCTACCCTCGATGTGTGGCACCCCTACAGTCTCAAGAGCAGACACAGGAAGTTTAGAGTCTGCTTTTATCTGCTGCGCACAATGGCTGCACTGTGCTTCCCAAAGCTTGAGTTATTACTCAGAGGAAATCATTACGGAGGAAGAATATATCAAAGTCTTTTGATTGTGGAGAATCTTAACTTGTGCTACAGGAAAGGAATTGTCTGCTCTCCTCCAGTCCTGTTTTTTGAAGCGTCCCTAAAAAGTTCACAGTCCTATCTGGGAGTTGATGAGTCAAGCTCAGCTTTAACTTTGGTGTGAAGATTTGAAGACATGCTTCCATGCTTACAGTTTGACAAGAGTGCCACTTGTTGGCAGGTCCAGTAACTGCGGCAGGAGGCTGCGAGTCAGTGCACTTTTTCATTTTAAACCTTTATGGAACATTTATCAATATCTTTGAAAAAAATGTCAGTGGCTGAGATCAATAGAGGACCTAACTGTTTTCCCTGATTCACCTGGTCAAATTGTTCCTAACCTCTGTCTGCTCAGTGGAAGGTAAACAAGTATTGTAATTCATTTTTACCTATGCTGTCTTATGCATTAGTGGTACCTAAACCGTAGTGTAGGTACCCAGAACATCTGTGAGGTTGCAAGATATTAGGTAAATCTGAGAAAAAAAAAAAAGTACAACGCAAAAGTTATGTTTCAATATGTATTCTGACTTTTCTAAAATTTTGCTTGTTTCTTGCAAAATTCTGCAAAGATTGTCTGTTTTGACTCAGAATTTAGTATTCATAATTTGTATTTACCAGTTTTTTGTTTTGTTTTTTTTTAGTTTGTCGGTCTAAAAATAATCAAATGTAAAGACATTGAGTCTGAAAACACTGGAATCATCTTATTGGCATGCAATTGTATTGTGTATTCTATAAATGTGCAAGTCTATAAAATGGCTTAGCCTTGTCTGGGACCTTCTTATCTGCTGTGTGGAGACAGTCCTGGTTGGTTCCCACAGAAAACATTATGAGCACTTTGATCAGCTCCTCTGCTTTTTAGTTTTACAAGAGGGAAGACATCAGGGATGAAAAACTTACTGGTTGGTTTAGTAGCTTTCTCTCTGATTAAGACCAGAGTGCAGCTGCTTCCCTTTTCTGTGGGAACCATCCAGGGCTGTCTCCCATGCAGTGACTGACATGTTGAGCTAATTGGATGGGTGTCCCCCAAAAACTGCCAAGGTATTTTCTGTTTGTTTGCAGTGCAAAGACTATAGCATTGTCAATGTGTTCAAAATGAGGCACTTTTTTGCATCAATGGCTGATTCAGAGACATTCGTGAGTACAGAGTACAGCTATTTCAGGCTGTTATGGGTCAGTGGGTCTAATTTAATTATATATAGAGAAAGGCAAACATGATATGACTTTAATAAAATTTTAATATCTGCTAGGTGGAAATAATAAAGATTCAACACACACAGCATGCACACATCTATGCTGCATGCATGAAACAAGTATTTTTTTCCCTGGTGTTTCTTATCTCACTGTACATCTTCTGTCAGTGTCTGGTGATTTGAAGGTCTGTAGGCAGCCTGTGTGTGAGTCTGTGTGTGAGTCTGTGTGTGTCCTGAGGATGTCCAGCTGTCAGAGCTCAACTAGGTTAAACTGAGGGATGTCCTTTAAATAGAGACATATTGGCAGAGGCAGGCTGACCTGATTGATGGCCCTGCCCCACAGGGACATGAGGAGAAACCACAGAGAGACATGTGCATTAAAGTAAGGAGTGTCTCTCAATGGTTCATACTGTCGTAGTCAAACATTTTGTTTATTTCAACATGGAAATAAATGCTTTAGTGCCTAACAGCAGGCATTTCCTATTTCTTATCAATACTCAGTTACAACCAGAGCCAGCATAGAAGGCAGAAATGCAGAAGTGATTGAAGAAGTCAATCCTTAAATCCTCTGGAAAAACTCTGCCTTCTCAGAGCAAATGCTCTCAAGGTGCCCTTGAGCAAGGCACCGAACCATGAGATTTCTATTGGATCTGCTTGGCTGTCAACAGCAAGCACTGTGGACAGCTCCCAGGTGCAAATACAGATATGCCCAGTCAACATTCACGAAATAAATAAAAAGAAAGACTTTTATGTTGGGAGAAATACAGTCCTCTGAGCCTCCTCTCTGCTGCTCTTCGACTTTGCCACTCCAGTGCTCGCCTTGTAGGCCTTCCTCTAGCAGCCAAACAAACGCTCGGCCTTTAATTGACAATGTTGCCCAGGGAAGTGTGTGCAGAACAAGCAAGAGTTACACACAAGCACACAAACAGCTCTCAAGTGGTGGAGCTAGCAAGATGTGAGGCATGCTACGCTGGCTGCCTAACTGCTGTCATGATGAGAATACTGAAAAAGATTTGTGTGTGTGTGTGTGTGCATGCTTACTTAATACTTACTATCTACAAGCTTGTGTGTCTTTGCATATAAATTCATTTTTAACATAAAGCAAGAATTGCCAAACGTTTATTGGAAAATTTAAGTAATTAGAGATGAAAACATGACAAATGAGGGGAAAGATATGATAATGAAAACAGACAAGCTTTCAATTTCATACCAAAAACAGAATGGACTCCACATATATGGAGCTAAACTACTTGCAAAAGCTCTAACTTAGTTTGCAATCATTTAATAAAAGTAAAATCAAGTCCTTGGACCCTATGGCATGTGGTCAAAAATAAACTTTAATGCCAAATTGTTAAGTTTAGGATGTGTGACTACAAAAATGAGCAAAAATAACATAAAATTACTAATAAATTATTCAAAACCCTTTGAGATCTGGAGCTCAAACTTATTTACCTATAACATTTAATATTCATGTGTGGAAAAGAAACACTTTTAATAATAATGAATATCACCTTTTTCCAGCTGAGCCCTGCCAACTTGAGCCATTAAGAAGATCACAAGTAGTATCAATAGTATGGAAATTTCCCATGTTAAATGACCCAAACTATTTGAAAAAAAAATGCTCTTGCTTTAATGACACTATTTCTTACAGTAAAAAGCTGAGAAAATTGTACTTAAGTCAAGAGATGCCTAACCTCATGTTCAGCCATAAGCCGACACAGTTGAGGTCTGTCGTCTTTAAATAAAGCACTAAATTCCACCAACCAGTGGCTTTTTTACTCTTGAAAAACAACGTTAAGCTCATTATACTTCTTCTAGGGTTGAATTATGTAGTTCTGTGAAGAGTAATGTATTGAGCAGGATATTTTTTTTATGAATAACTAAAAGAATAAGTCAGAACAAAATAAAGGATAAGATTGAATCTATTCTGTGAGAATACTTATTCGCCTGCTTGCTTATTTGTGCACATGCAAAACAAGCAGAATTAATTATTTAAATAACCATTACAAGCTGCACTTTCCTTCCTTATTATACACTTTGTCTCTAAAACAGTTTGCATCCATTAATCTAAAACCCTTGGCAGCAGAATGAAACAGATGTTGAGCAAGAACACAGCTGTCTGCCATTAATTTTCATTATTTGGTTGACTAAAAAAAAAAAAGATATTGAGGTTGTTTTATTATAATAAATGCTCTCTGTAAAGCTGAAATGCAAACATTGCTTTGATGATGATGAACGCCAACACCTCAAACCCTCATCAGACAGCTTCCCACCTCTCCCAAACTCCTGAAGAATGCGACTGGTTCATTAGTTCCTATCGATCACCCCTGTTGGTAGCCCCACTTCTGGGTGTTCTGGACATAATTGTGATTGGTGAGTTGGCAGGTCCTGGTGTGCCCTGTGCTTAATGCCTTCACTTTATGAGCTATAAAACTCTGAATAGATAATCAATACAGTGTCGCCTGGGTCTAAACAGCATGTAAGGTTGATGGAAAGTTCTTATGGCCCAGAGAATGGCTTTGAATAAATGTGCGTGCGTGGCCATGCATGCATTTGTAATCATCAGTTTTCCACTGAAAGCAGGGGATTTAATATGCAAAAGTATTGATATGAGGAGGATAGCCTCTTTGCATCTCTCACAGACTGCTGACTGAGCAATGAATACGATGCAGGACATTACACTTTGGTCATTTCACCTCTGACCTCTGTTTTCTACCCTGTCTGTCTCTCTTTCAGTTAGTGCTGGTGGGTTCGTCCATAAATGAGCGAGATCAGATGCTGTTTATCAGCACAGACGAGGGTTCCTCCTTCCAGCGACAGTCCATCGCCTTCACCCCGGACACCCTCATCTTCCACCCCAAGGAAGAAGACAAGCTCCTCGCCTACTGCAAGCAGGGCAGGGTGGGTATCACAGAGCTGCGAGTACATGCAAATAAATAGCTGATTCTGTGGCTGTCAACAGGGAGACAGCAGTGATATTACTGTACACCAGCAAGATGTCTCGCTGTCAGTGAAGCAATGCATTAAATTTCAATTTTCGCATGCACCAGCAGAACAGGAACCTCAGAGAAAAACTTGATGTGTGATTTTTCGTTCAACAATACAGCTGCAGGGCAAATCTTCTTATGCAAGTGGAAAAGAGAAAAAACAGAGCAGTGGCCACAACCAAATACACACACACTCTTTGATATTGCATTTCATATTGAAAACATGTTGCAGTGCCACTTGGCTGTCAGGATGAAGCTCTTTGAAATATTCAATCTGGAAAAAGACTCAAATGCAACAAACACGTATTTTTTTTTATAGTTTTTTTTTTATTTTTCAGAATATGAACCACTTTATTTGGAGTCAAGGTTGAACCAAGAAGTGGCTTCTCTAAAGTTCGATTCATGTTTACAATGGACAGCTGAGCTGATAATTTCACTTTTACAGAGACTTCTTTTCCTCATCCAATAAAGACAAGCTAATCAATGATCTGTTTAAGGCATTTAAAGTTTATTTGAATAACTTGAATAATTAAGCTCCAAAAAACAATATATTTTTAACAATGAAAATAGTTATTTTAACATCATGCTTATACTAGTTAATAACTGTCAAGTTGTCAAACATCACATCAATATCAGATTGTGTGGGGAGTCTAGGGCAATAAATTTTAAAAATTGTAGCTAGTTATGCATGCTTCACTACAAGATAACAAAAAAAGCTTTTTAGCATTTTGAAATAACTGCTATTAAGTAAAATATGAAGAAATGCACTCTGTTGTGTGTTATTATTTAGAACATGTACGTATGCTACCATTCAGTCAGTGGCAGATGCTGGTTAGTGGCTTTATCGTAGAAATGTTTCATCATTTTGAGTTGCTACATTAGCTTAGCTACCTGAACATCAGTGGGAAATGCAGTATCTAAAAATAGTGGCATTGCTACATAAGGTGTCATTACTTTGAATGTTTCTGTAGCTAGAGGACAAGATAAGGCGGTTTGTAATTATGCAATACTAAGTAAATGCCTTACTGTTGTTTTGACATCCCATTAAAGAACAAATTGTTATTGAAAACATTAAGAATAAAATAGGCTAATTAACACTTAAAATTATAGTGTGAAGGAGGATTCTATGGTGCTGGTTAATGAGACTGCACGCACATTTGTATAGCAGATAATAGTTCTGTTACATGGCTCTCCATGTAACTGCTGTTATTCATCTAGCTCTGCTTCAAAATGGAGCTACTTGTTTTATTTACTTCTAATACAGTCATTCCTAAGAAAACATGGTCACTGTAACACTGCACTGCTGTCACACAGCCTGGCCTTTTTCTCAGCCTGTCAATTAGTGATGCTTGTTCACACCCTTTGCCATCTCATACAGAAGCTAAGTGTATCTTAAGTGTCCATGAGATGCGTCAGACTTTTAACTAACTGGAATGTAAACAAATTTACCTCACTGCTGAGACACTATTAGAACAACAAAGTAAAGCGGGACGGAGGTTAGGTACAGTGGTGGGGCACACTCAGGACCTTAACCCAGGAAACCAGGTTGTGTGTTTCTAAATAAATGTCTTAAACTTAACACTAACCATAGTTTTGATGCCTAAACCTAGCCAGTTTGCGACTGGTTCACAATATCTACCATTTGTTTGAGAGGTTTCCTTACAGAACAGTTCTTTTTACATTTATACTTGAAGTGATCATACAAAAGCATCTTGTTTGCTATGACAAGAAAAAAAATCTTAATATCTAAAAATGTCGACTGCTTGTCTGCTCGGTCTTTTTATTTATGTATTTATTTTCTGTAACTTTTCCATCATATTTTGTAGCTTGTCATTACTATCTATTCTCTTATGAAATTAATTGTGCTTTTCTATGAAATTTGTATTTTTTTGTCTAACTTTTTTCTATCATGTTCTTTTACTTTAGAAAATTAAAAGCAAAATTTAAAAGACATCTATTAATCAAACAAAAAAAAATCACAAAGACCACATTTAATGCCCCAAAAGAGATCTTTGTTGTGAAATCCCTTTTTTCCGTGTCTCATTGTTTCCTGTCAGCCAAAATTACCAGTTAACAAAATAATAAAACAACCTACCCAAATTCAGTATTGGATAGGTCAAATCAATGCAATTCAGCATGTCACTCATTTAGATTTCTGAATAAAAAACATGTGTACAGTCTAAAATATATTCACACACACATACACAGACCTCTTGTGTGTTTGTAAAATGGAAATGGAGCTGCAGAGACGTAGAGGAGGAAATGAGGTCCAATAGTTCATAAGTTCAAATCAGCTCGACTCCTCCGCAACTTTAATAATTTACATGTAATTAAAAAATAAATTCAATTAGGTTTTAATTCGTTCCATCTGGGCAGGCTGCAGATGGCGGTGAGGAATCCATTTAAAGCAAACAAAAAAATCATTTAGCTAGAGGATAATAGGACATGCAGTGGTGTAGTGGTGGCACTTAAAAGTTAAGAGTGTGTGTGAGGGCAGGGACAGATTTGTCTGGACAATAATTCCTGCATTCACATCTAAAACTCAGAGCTGACGATTGAAAAGTGTTGCGCAGTTTCATAAAAGCGTGTGTATATTCTCTTTATGTGAAAGAGGAAGTTTGTGCGGTGAAATCTTTTTTTCAGTTCCAATTTGCTTTTTCAGACATCAAGGATACCTCATGGGCAGGAATCAATACACTTTCATTATGGGTGCGATCAATGCTGTGCGAGCTCAGGCAACACACACACATACAGAAACACATGCACACAGAGTACTAAAACCACATTGCTCATAAAATATTAGCTACACTCACACACACGCACACCAAACCTGCTATGATTAATAATTAATTGAGCTCAGTCTTAACTTGGTGAACCATGAAATTCAGCGGCCTGATTGGGTGAACTTTTTCTCTAAATAGACTCTCTGTGTATCCTCCATTGTAAAGGATACCGCTGGTAATAGGGCTCAGCTTAGCCTTCATACTTTAATGCTCCAGGCTTTGGGTGTGTGTTTTTCTGTTTAATTGTGCTTTTCTTTGATGTTTTTTCTGTTTTTTTTGCATGCAGCTCTTTGCTTCTACGGACCTGGGCCGCAAGTGGACTTTGCTTCAGGAGCGGGTGACCAAGGACAGAGCCTTCTGGTTAGTTAAACCCTATTTTCCTGTGATTAGAGGAATAAGGACTTAAACACTCTGCTCTGTTGAGAAGGACTTTTTTACTGATAATAGCACAAAGCTATTACAAGTGGGTCAGCATCTTCTGGAAGAGTGCTATCGCAGGCAAAGGATTTTTTTTCTATTTCTTCTTCTTATGAAGATGTAACATGTGATCCTTGTTCACACTGATATATGTAAGACTTTGCTGTACAGATATACAGTAAGTCATAGTTTAGAAAGAACCAGATATGATAAAAAAGATATGGAGAGTTCTAAGACTTCTTGTGAATTAATTGAAATACTACATCAGCTAAGTACAGCTGTTTTATATACAGCAGGTCTGTTAGAGCTTTGATCAGGCCCAGATTATCAAACACAACTAATCATAAGTACAAAAAAATTCTATCCAGGCATGAATCAAGACCGAACTGAATCTCTTTTTAATTGGTTCATGACAAGCTGAAGTGAACTGAAAACCACTTCATGCCACTTGTCCTTTTTCCTTATAAACAGCTGTGTTTGCAGGTTCACTCCTTCAGCATTGAGAGCTGTGGTCAACTGTCCAGTCAGCCAGCCCATTCCTCTTTGTTTAATTCAGTTTATCATAGGGCTTATTACATTTCATTATTTAAAGGTGGTAGTGGCAGGTGAAACAAAACTTTTGTAACAGTTTCTCTTGTTTTCAAAGGTTTCTTCAGTGTGGCATCTTGCATTGTGCATCCTCTCCTAATCATAATGGAAGTTCATCTTTCTTTCTCTCCTGCTATCTTTCAAGAGAAATGTCCCCCCTGTGTATATTCAGTAGGTTTGTGTTTCTCTTAGTCTGACAATCAAGTTCTAAATCGCAACATTTTAATTAGTTAATGGGTTCATGATGGCAAAATAATGGTAAATGCCCATAACTGATGAGATATTAATATTACAAAACGCAGCTCAAAAGCAGCAGATCAGGTCAGGCCCAATTGGTTTGGGCAGAGAATCAGAGCTCTAGTCTGTTACAGTCTGTCTAGTTATGCAAAAGGCCTTTATAACTAAATTTCACAACATATAATTGAAAAGTCATTGATTTATGTGTTAAAGCAATAATTCAGCATTTAAAAAAAGTAATGAGAAAATGACTATTAATCTCATGCTTTTTTGTGAAGTACAAAACCAAGCTCAGAGTCTTGTTGTCATAATGAGGTTTGCTGGATTTGATACCAAAAAAGACTTAAGACCAACACCTGTTTACTGACTTAATCTGATAATAAGCATTACAGCTGGAGATGCTGCACATGAGAGCTGGACAGGCGGATAAATTTAAACATGTCCCAGCATTAATTCACGGTGAACCCCAGTGACTGTGGTCATCACCTGACTCTCTTCCAGCATCATCATGAGGTTTAAACTAGTGGATTTCAGTGGAATGATTCCCACGTGGACAAACTGCCATGACTGCCATGACAAGCTGTACTTGTGTACATAGAGATATATAGAATAAGAGGAAATAACTTTTTCTGATCAGGTATTTCATATTTTATGGTAAACTGATGATAGTAATTTCTGTAATCTGACATCTCAGCCTTGTTTTACATTTCCAGTCCTGAATGGGTTTAACAAATAAGTAACAATTAGTTAATCAGACAACTTCAAAGTTGTTAGTTGGCATATTTTAAACTTTGGAGAAAGCTAGGCCAGCTGTTTCCCCTGCTAACTCCAGATCTGATCTTACTGCACACACTTAAGAATGATATCAAATTTGTTGTTTCAATCTTAGAAAGAACTTTATTATTTACAAAAATGTCGAACTATTTCAAGGTAATTATATTTTTATACCTAATTGAATGATCTAACAATAAAAAGGAGTGTAAAACAAGATTTGGTAAGAAAAAAAGAGATTCTTTCTCTCCTGCAACAAATACATGTGACTGATTTATGCTCTTAGTTGCAAATGTTATGGTAATACAATCAAAGTGTGAGATTTTACTGACTTATTTTCTATTTTTTGCTTGACTTATCAGATTTACATCAAAAACAATCCAGGACCCACATTTTGATCAAGCATCATCGAACATAAGTTCAATTTCCTGCAGAGTTAATAGGATTTTATTTGACTATATCCCAATCCTATTTCGCCATCATTTACACAATATTTCTCAAACAATAAAACCACATCTACAGCAGTTATTTCCCAGATACTTCTAAATCAGTTTTATGGCTACCATAATACAGAAAACTTCTGCTCCATTTTTTTTTTCTTTTCAAATTAGAAATGTGAATTGAACTTCAGTCGTGAGCGCTGAGGTTTATGTAGCAGAACCTTTTTATAGTTGGATCTCTTGATAGTTCAGTAGTTCCAGTGGCAGAAAAAGTATAAGCAGATAGAGGTAGTAATGGCATTTCCCTGCACGTGTTATATTTCACAGCTTGAGAGCTATCTCTTCCAGTGCTTCCTCTCCTCTTTTCTTACCTTCATCCTATCTTGTATCATGTATCTCTCCCTCATATCTGTTTTATTCTGTCCACAAATTTATCCTTGACTTTTTCACTTCTTTATAAACTTTGTCTCTTCTTCCTCCTCCTTCCTGTCCATTCCTATTTATTGTACGATGATGCATCGAGATGTGCTGCATTTATATACAATTGACTAAGCGCTTCTTCATCTTCTGAAGGTCAGAAAGGCATTGCAGGCTCCTGTTAGTTTGTTTCCTCTCACAAGCGTTAGCAAATGAGCTGGTTTGCACGCTCAGACACCTCTGATTTATTCCACCAACACCGATGCACAAATCATCCACGCTCTGTGCTTTAAAAATGAGAAGGTTGGATGGAGAAAGAGGAAGAGTGAGAGCGGGAGAGAAACAACCCCGAGTGCTTTCTACTTCAGACTAAGCCATATATTGACAACAAAGCTTTAAAAAGTTGCAAACGATTACATCTTTATGTTAAGCTAGGCTAAGCATGTTCCAACTCTAGCTTTGTACTTAAAGCTGGATTGAACAATTTTTCATAAATTAAAGATTTAATGTCTATTTGCAATATATTCACTCAAACTGATGAACCCACTGAGAACAACTAGTTAACTGCTGTTTCCCTTGGTCCCTTTACAAAGTCTTTTACTCTGTTTCACCTGGATGTTTCAGCATACTGGTTTGCTTCAGGATCACAGCTCTCTTTTATATTGTTTCAACTTTTTTTCATTAAAAAACTCAGAGAAAAACTAATGTACCCCACCTGCTCAGCACTAAAGTGCAGTTAGACAATTTAGCAACCAGTCTGCGATCAGAGTGGAGCTGTTCACACATAAAGAGACAGAAATCTTTTTTGAGGAGTTGGAGACACAAAGCAAAGCTAAAAGAAAAGAGAATATTGGACTTACATTCATACCAAAGAAAATAGAAGCCTTGAGAGGCAAAAAGCTAAAAGACATCACATTTAAACTTCTTTCTCTCATATGTTTTTCACTTAAAGAAGAATAGTCAATTTCTACAAGAATGAGGACATTAATAGAGTTAATATCAATAAAAAACTTAGTAGAGCAACCACTTTAAGAAAAATCTCAATAATATTGCAGATTTAAATAAAAGAAGCATTTCTCTCATAGCCTCTATATTATTGCTACAACTTGTTCATTCACTCAGTAGTTGATACAGGAACAAAGCTATCTTTATACTACTTTGTTTTACTCCTTGGGACTGTAAACCTTGGTCTGGAAGAAAGCAGTTGAATTTGACTGTGCAAAGAGAGGGAGATGTGATTTAAAGTTGAACTGCTGTAACTGCCTACCAGAACATTTAACAATTTGCTTCAGAGAGTTTCTGTTCTTTAAAGATAGGTCCGAACTGTGAAATTAAAAAACAAGAAAAGATCTGTTTCATAAAAGCAAATATATAAAATTAGGTCACCATGGTTGTGTCAGTGTGGAGGAAGGACGTTTTTTAAAACAAAACACTAGTGCCCCTTTTTGCTAAAGCATCAGGATTTTCAATTACCTCTCGAGTTCAGTTTTTAATCAGTAACTGTCCCAAGATTTTGTAAAATTGCACATTGTCTGACTCGATGACGGTAAAAGAGATGGACAATGTGTCTCTTCTATGTCCCACTGGATCAAAATGAAGCCAAATATCTATAATAGTAGTACTACAATCAGCAGTGTGTGTCTAAGATCCTCTTGCTCTTCTTTGTTTACAAGTTGCAATCAGTCACTTTGATTATGAAGGTAACACTATTCAATAGAGTATACAGGTTGCGGTTTAGTGCAGAATTAGTATTTATATCATTTGTAGATGATTATTATATTGCTGAGAGGAAACTGACTGCAGTGAACGACCAAAAAATGTAAATAAAGATGGATGACACATCTCAACTTCTTACCACTGGGCAAAAATCAAACCAAAATATTCCTGAAACAGAAGCTTCCACCTTGCACTGGTGACATTATTTGGAGCTGGATTCTCACAGTAACAGCTGGAGGATGAGGCCAGGGTTTCTAGGTTACACCCATACAGCTGACTAAGTCAATACAAGGTTAGGGCTACCTGTCAATCATGGCGTTACATCCTCCATTTGCAGTATCAAATAACTAATTAACACCAAACTTATGAGATAAAATTATGTTTCCTTTGTTCTTTTCATTTGATATATAAGGGAAGGATTCGATTTACAATCCATGTTGCAGCCAGCCTCCAGGATTGAGGCTTGCACATATTGTGAGGTGGTGACCCTGCTGCTCCTCCTGTAAAGATGTGCACATGTGCACAGACATGCCTGTGCATAAATGTGCTGTGAATGCGTGTGGTCAAAGCAGACAGAGGTAGCTGGTTTCTGGCTGCAGCCTCAGCCTTGCCTTTGGCCTAACAGTCATAAAAGCAACAAGAGAACAGGAGTCTGGCAGCCAGCTCACATAAATCACATTAAAGACATCACATTAAAACCAATCTGCTGTCGGGGTGGTCCGGCCAAATGTGTTCCTCTGGACCTTGTTTTTGTGATCCTGGGATTATAAAGTTTGTGTTTGTCATCCTGAATGAAAAGAAACAGCAGTTTTTGAAATTGAACTGGCATCTCTCAGCAACCGACAACAAAAGACAAGCTTTGAGGGGTAGGCGATAAAAATGAAATGTTGTAGAGGCATGCGGATAAAAGCGTAATCAAATGGCAGTGAAACCAGAGCTGGGATGAAACTGAATTCCATCCCAGGGAGGATGTGTTTTCAGCATGTTCCACTTCCTCCTCCTTTTCTACTAAATCAGTTCTCCTCACTATCTCTCCATCAGCCATGTCCATCACTCATTTTATTTCCCCTGCTTTCCTTTCAGCCCTCTTAGTCCGTCCGCTTTAACTTTCCCATCCAAAGGAGAGGGAAATCCCACACACTTAGACTGTGATTAAGGTCTGACCAGACCAAACTGTCAGTGGAATGAATAAATGATAGAGTGCAAGTAGAAAGTGTGTGCTTTCACCTTCAATCTTGGGCATTTGCATTTCAAGCATGCAGCTGACACTTTTATCTAGAGTAACCTGCACCGAGTGAAAAGGCAGAGATTCAAAGTCTTTGACAAGGACACTTCAGCGGGACACAGAGCCTGTTGAAAAGTTAGTTTCAAATCCTTCTCTCCCTCCTCCTCTTTCCTCTAACCCATCAGCCAGGTCCCCAGATGTTGACTGGACTCTTGTGGGGACCTCTTGTGGCAGCAAAAACAATTGCATTGCTGGACTACTTCACTGTTCACTCCAGCTGGCTCTAAAGGCAAAACATACTATACAAATATCTTAACAAACTTCCTGCAGAAATCTAAAAAGACTTAAAACAACTTTAGTTGAAAGATCAAAATAAGCCAATATGTGGACCATTGACTTAAGATTATTTTATTTTAAATTTGATGCAGTAACTTGCACAGCTTCCAAAGGAATATAAGGATTAATGACTTAACTTAGTATGTCGATTCTTGTAAGAACAGCTCTAAGATTCTTGTATTTTTTTGTCGTATTTCATTTTGAAAAGCTTATAGGACAGATTTTAAGTTTTTAAGCCCAGTAACCCTTGAATGACAATGTTAGGCAATAATCACTTTAAAGATGTTGAATAATTACGGCTGTTGTAGACCAGAAATCATGCATCTCCACAATTTTAGCTTTTTGAGATATTTTTTCAGATTTTTTTTAGGGACTTTCATTTCATTTCCAATTTTGATAATTAGCAGATGTCCACTGCATGTTTGGATGATTTACTTGTGTAATATATATAAAAATCTTACTCGCTACAACATCTGTACATAGTATCTACCCACTGGTTTAAAGTTATACTAGAGTTAACCAACTAAACAACTAAAAACTAATGAGAGGTTAATAAGATGTGAAGCAATTCAAAAAGCAAAATACTGTAAGAGCTGTTTCTTGCACCACTGGAGCTTAAATCTTTTTACATGGTAGATGAAGGAAACTGCCTGATTCTTGCTGATTGTCTCAATGCTAATATAAATAGATCACCCACATTTGTCATTGTGAGACCATGACCCTCTGATGGTCTGATGAAAAACTTAATGCTCGCAGTTATAAATATATTTAAACGCAGGACTGCTATACGGAGAGATTGGTCTTTTTTCACATATTTTGGTATGTTAATGGCTGGTACTTGCTAAAGTTTTGGATTTGGTCCTGTTGATATCCTCAGGCTTTAGCAGTCACATAACTGCAGTACTCTAACCCTGCAATGTGATTTCTTTGAGGAAGCTGTGACCATGTTTAGCACACCATTACTTGTTTTTGCCACCCACAGGCTGACAGTCTTTTTCTAAGTATCTAACAACTTTATCTAAATGATCCCTACAGGGATAGACCTTTTTGATAAAGAGTATGTTTCTTTCTTCTCAACTAAAAACAGCAACTGTGTCTCACTCAACAAATTCACCAGATTTCAGTGAAAAAGAATAATTTCAAGTGAAGCACATTTGATTAAATGCAACAAAAACAGAAGAAAGCTTTTGAAAACCACCTTGACTTTTCTTTCCACTGTTTCAACAATTACAAACACTAGTTTTGTTTGAAGCATTCTTGTTCTAAATGCTGTTTTCACCCCCTGCCGACCTCCTACTCACTCCTCTCTACTCACATCTCCCTCAGCAAATTATTTTGTTGTATAAAACAAGGTCACACTGACAAATGACTCAGTCCAAGGAAACCAAAGGCAAAAATGCGCCTGACGTCTTCTGCTGCTATGCCTTATTATAAGAGTTGCGTACTTCCATGCTGATGACTTTATCTGATGCAAGCGCATGCACAGCACTGTGTGCAAAGATGGTTGTCATCTTGTTAATCATGTCTGTAAATTTGTGAACATGAATCATCAGTTTCAAAGAATGTGCTTTTTTAACCCCTGATGACCAGACTGAACTTCTTCTTAAAGTTTACAAGACCAGTGAAAGGGATTTTGTTGGCCGAAAGGGAGACTTGTCTGATTCATGTGGGTTTTCGTAGATGTTAGTGGAAACAGATTTATGTAACACTCATTGCAGTAATCTAGATTTGCCTTAGTATCATCAACTGCTATGGAAATGAAAGCTGTAAAATGTAATACAAGGTAGATTAGCTACATTTTTACCGGTATCATTACCTGTTAAGCCCCTCGGTAGCTTTACATTTAATGATTTAATGAAGAATGAGCTTAAGTCACATTTATTGCCTAAATTTCTTGATTTTCATAGGCCAGTAGGCAAACTCTTTGTACAGGACCATGAGCAGCAGATCCTGTGATCAATCTTCCCTCCTTTGCTCCTTTCATCCTCCCTTGTCCCTCCATGGCCTGCTAATTGCTCATAAAGTGTCTTTATAGGCAAAGTAACGAGGTTTTAAATCTCCACTCTATCTTTACTGGGCTGCGGAAATTTAACAGACTGCACTATGGAGTCCTAATCAGATGAACTGCTTATTTTACTGCTTACTGAAGGGCACGCAGAGTGAGTGGACTGTAGTGTATGCTAGTGCGCCTCTAAGAGGGAAAAAGGCATCAAATTTTGGCAGTTTTAAGGATGTAAGGCAAGATTTAGTACCTCTGAGTGTACTTTCCAGGAAGAGCTAAACTAGACATATTTACTAAGTTATTTTTGTGGTCAAAGTGGACCAAAAGATAGGAATGTATCCTTGTATGCTGTGATGTACATTTTATCCTAACAATCAGATATAAAGGTTTTATGTATCATTAAATATCACACATAAATAATGTTGAATTGAAATAACTGTCTTATAAACTTTAAGTTATTTGGTTTTGAAATCGTGGAGGTCAACTGAAACAGAATTGCATTTACTCAAGTAAATTTAGATTTCAAAATTGTATATGTAACTGTTTTTTTTCTGACTGTGTGTATTTGTTCCATGTTAAATCTAAATTCTGAAGTTGGTGTAATGTGGTTTTATGCCTTGTTTCTGATTACTATCAGAAATGTCGTTAATCCATGTCAAACTCCTCTGTGTTCCAGGTCAGTATCTGGTGTGGATGTGGACCCTGATCTGGTGCACATGGAAATGCAAGATACAAGTGGAGGTAAAGTGATGTTCTATCTACTCAGTTATCATTTATATAAGACTGTTAGGGCTTTGTCACAGTAGCGCATTTTCAGACAGAAATGAACAAATGTTAATGGAATTTTTCATCACTGGTGGATTTGTACACTGAAGTGAAATAAATGTCCACAAATTCATGTTATTGATCAATTGTAAACCAAATATAAGAAATCACCATGGGAAAAATAGAGAATAATAGATCACCAAACTTTAAGCAATACCTTAACTGCGGGGAAACAAATAAATTCCATTTTGCCTCTTCTGATGTAACCAGGCACTTAAAAGGTACCATTGAGATTTTATGTGTATATTAACTATGTCTTGAGGCCAGATGAATTCATCAAATGCATTTCCCACCTCAGAAAACTAGGCATAGCAGTTTTTTTAAAAAAACTTAGCCAAGCCTTTTTTCAGTTAATGTTTGCCAGCCAGCCATCATCTTTGTCAGTTTCACTTGTTACACAAGAACAAGATTTAAACAAAACAAGAATCCACTCAAAAAAAAATTCAAAAGCCAATTTTCAAATTACTTCACTAGCTCAAATGTTCACAAACTGATGGATTGTTTTTATGATTTCGCTTTATTTTCCCTGAACAGGCAATGCACCAATTGTAGTGACTACTGTCATCAGTTGTAGCTGGCTAGCTAGCTGCCTTATTCACTCTGTGGCTGAACTAAATTGCTTGAAACTTCAAATCTTTGTTCATAACATAGAAGTTCTAAATCAACATTTAATTGCTAGGGCTATTGTGCTTATCGTGGGGCTTTGAGTGTTGTGTTGGTTGGATGAGTGGAGCGGGAAGACAGAAACCAGCACACAGTTGCTGATGAAAGTCGTGCTTATTAGAGAGTCAGGGGTAGATCAGAACTTCTAGAGGAATAGAAACTGGAGTTACACCTAATTATACCACAATCTGGAGCCATTTATCATCAAAGTTGTTTTTTTGGGGGTTTTTTCAAACTTTTAGGACTATAAAAGCATTTCTCTTTACTTCAAGCCTCCAGTGATGCAGAGGTCAAACTTGTGACACTGACACAAGGCAAAAATACAACATTTTCGAAGAAGAACTGGGGGAAGATGACATCATTAACTACAACAACAGATATTTAGAGTTTTGTTAAAAAATCTCAATAGAAGCCTTGAATGGGAAAAAATGACATTTTGCACGACCTTTGAATCCTCTACAACGGTAAATATCAAAAGCAGAGCAGCAAAACTCTTGTGTGTCATTGACAAAACATTTGACTTGAATCAGTTCTGGAGACAAGAGTCAATTCTCTGTTAGACCTGCTAGGGTGGCTGAATTTTAATGCAGTCTTCCATCATCATGGAAGGACTAGCCTTAGCATAGCCTGCAGTGTAAAATCAGGAAATAGAAGAGATGAATGGATGACCTTGCTGTGGGTGGGGTACGTTTCTGTTTTTGGAGGGGGGTTTCAATGGAGAATTAATGGATAAGTTAAGAAGGGGTGTCAGGGGCCCCCGGGGCAACAACAGCAAATCTGGATTATCATATCAGCTGAGTGACAGACGGACAGGTTAGCGCTTAACTCCCCACCAGGGGCCAGGAGGGTAATAGAATGTGTGCATTTAAGATTGTGTGGGTTTGTGAATGTGTTCTTGTAAATGTGAGTGTGTTCTACACTTCCTCCTGTTGTGGGACTCACAACCTATAATCCCTCCGTCTAAATAAACCTGAGCAGGCAAAGTCAGAAAGTAGTGACAGCTAGTGAAGGGCAGAATGAAGGATATGTTTTTTTTGGTATTTGCAGTGCCACACTCCATTTCTCCGTAAACCTTCCCTCACAAAAAAATACAGACACCTCTTAAATCTCTTGAGGAGACACGCACTCTTTTAACCCACACACACAGAGATGCTGCTTGTAATGTGAAAGCTGTCAGCCCGAACAAGACTGGCTGTGTTTGTGGAGGGTGAACAGGAGCGAATGTCTGCATGGGCCAGCTGCCCAGGCACGAGAGCTCTTCCTGGGGCTAGGCAGCGCCACATGGTCTTCCCTCCTCCTCCACCTCCTCCTCCTCCTCCTCCCTCTCCTTTTCATTCTCCTCCCTTTTTGACTCCTTGCTCCTGTACTCAGATAGACAGGTAGTCGAGGGGGGCTGGAGCGATCAGGCATGCCAAACCAATCTGTTTGTCCTGTGCCCCCGTCACACAAGGCAATGCCAAGGTTAAACGGTGGCATGCTACAAGGAAGGACATGGAGTCTCAGGAGTCTCTGCAAAGGCGAGGAACCATCCCTGGGCCATGTGAGGGGGGTTTTGTGCCCAGGAGCCCTGGTTGACGAGAGCGTCAGGACTCCAGCAAAGTGGGAGTTGTCTGTTGATGGATGAGCCTGTGTACTGGGAGGCTGGGTGGGAGTGTGTTTGTGTGTCATAAGTGAGGATTGATGTGCAGTATAGCGCGCATGTACCTTATCCATGTGCCAATACACTCATGCATGCACACATTCACAGACCTCACTGTAAAGCCTGTAGAGAGACATAAATGTGTATACAAACGCACACAGCACACATCTCCAGTGCTCCCTACTGCATAGAAACTGAAATTACAGGCCCCACACAGTTAGTATAATGCTAAAAAATATTCAAGAATGTCCGAGTGCTTGTTTTTATAAGTCAATATTTAGTTCTACAGTTTCTTTGTCATGCCTTCTCAGGTGAACAGGTGCAGGGAAAATATATGTGCTTCGTGTCTAAGTATGTCTGAAAGGTGTGTGAGGGCAGCAAGCAGCGTGAAGATGTGTATGTACCACAAGCTGCAATTGGACACTTAGCCCAATCTAATGGTTATTTAATGAGTTCTCCACCGTATGCTGCTTTGATTAAATGTCCAGGCTTTTCAATTAATTAGGCAGTCCATTTGTTGGATCAGACACTTCTTGAACAAAGACAAAGCAAAGAGATAAAAGTACAGAGACAATAAAGAGGATAGACTAAGTCACATGAAGGGTAGTTTTCTCGTGGTTTTTCATATTCTCTGGTACTTGTGAAAAACATGGATATAAACGTAAGTGTGAGGAGCAAAGGGCTGCAAGGAGTGAAGTAGGTTACTAGTTTGAATTGCTATGTACAACCCAAGGTTTACATGACATTCTTAAACCATGTTTTTTAGAGTATGTTAAGTAGCCTTAAACTTTGTCCGTATTTTAAATAGCTAGGTATCATTATAATTTGGGAAGTACACGCAAATGAATAATGATGTTTAATGTCCCTGCACTCACAGATCGGCATCCTCCTCCAGACTCCTGCTGGCCTCAGGGCCGCTGTTGTGCCTGGCTTGCACTTTTTCAGATTTTACTAATTTTTGTATGCCTCCTCCACAGAAACAAAATAGTATACAACTTAAAACTGTCTCTAGGATAGATGCAGTCTCTGCTCACAAAATTCAGATCAAATTGTGGAACAAGGCAGTGTCACTTAAAAAAGAAACAAGAACTTTGTAACTGCATTCTCTATCACTAGATTAAACTCTTAACTTTAAAATCACTGAACATTTTTAATATGATAGACACACAATAATAATATTCAGCTGGTAAGTAAGCTGTGGCTCAACAGCGTAGGCTGCACATGAGAGTGTGAGTGTTGCGAAGTGTCTGCAATCAAAGCAAAAGAGAACATAACATAACCAAACAGGTGCTGCATTTAAGGAGCAAGAAAACTGCTCGGCCAGGGCTTTGTAGATGAAGAACATTGGACTCAAGTGTTCCCAGTTGGCACTTCATCTCTTTCCTACCCACAAGGCATCTGGAAAATAATCAGACAAGACAGACAGGCGGGGTAGTCAGAGGTGGTCCCAACTTAAAAACACACCTATCATCCTTTATGCTTTTATGGTGGCAAAACACTTGATGCTCCCTTTGCTCTTCCCTTTGGCTCTCAGATCTGGGATTTCCAGGAGTTAGATCTGCAGTTGGACCGTGTTCCTCTTTTTTAACTCTCCACCATGAAGCCAAAATTTCACCTTTCAAAATACACATCTAGTTTTCCTAAAAGATAAACCCTTTCAATTGGTTAGACTGTCATAGCTTTCCTAGAATCTCATCCCTGTTGGCTGAATGTCAACTTCCAAATTTATAACTCATAATCTAAAAGTCAGATTTTAATGATAGTTGTTTGGCAAATTCATGCCCCAAAAAGCTGAATCCCTTCTTGGCTAGCAGTCTCTTGTGTTTTATAACAATTTTTAAACACTCATCTGCATGTAGTTACAATAGCATATCATATCAAAGTCAATTTGGTATTTGTCTCATCACTAAAGGTTGATAAGCTTTTAAGCTGTATCTGCTTTTGTGTGTTGCCTCCATGTTGAAAGTTAAAGTCGATCTGAATAAGTTAAAGATTTTATGTAGTCAAGAGAGGGTCAAAACAAGTATTACCATATAGAAAAGTATGTTTTTGCAGTCCATGTCTGCTGCAGAAACTTCCCTCTGGACAAAACAACCTCACATGTGAATGGATGCGGAGTGTGTTTGTGTGTGTGTAAGCATTTTCTCTATTGCCTACTTGTCACCTCTGGGAGGAGAATAACGGCTGAATTTCAACAGGCAATGTTGCTGAAGCAGCTGCTGGTTGAAATTCAATAGCGGGGTGAGCTCGGCAACAGGCGCTAACCTCTGCGTGTGTCTCTCTGAGGGTAATCCCTCTTGGCCATATGGATGCCAGAACGGCTGTATGTCTATATGGAAGCTGTCATATCTTACAGAGTTTGGAAAATGATGTCTCAAATTTTCTGTCCACCCAGTTTTCTACCTCTGTCTCTTCCCTGTGTGTGTTTGTTGGTCTATAAGCTTGTTTTATGGGAAACTAAAAATAGTTTTTTATATAAATAAACTGTCTGAAAACAAATTAAGTTAATCTCTTTCTTGCTTCCTTTATTTTTTTTCTGCCCAGACTTCACAAAGCTTATGTGATCACATTATCTCATCTTCAGCACTTTTTTTCAACATTTTACTCATTCAAACAGTAACCTTTGTTTTCTCTTCCTGTATGTAACTGCAGGTTACCTGTATGTCACCTGTCTCATCCAGAACTGTTCGGACAAAATGGTGACAGCTCAGTTCCTCGGTAAGATCGACCACAATTCGCTGTTGGTGCAGGACGACTACATATTTGTCAAGGTAAACAACAACACAACCAGGGAGGGGAGAGGGAAAATGGTGCATTCTAAAATTCTTTTAGTTAAGTAACAAAAAATTTTAAAAGTTATATATATTCTTTTAATTTGTAAATGAGGGATAACAATGCCTAATGTTTTATCAGTCTGTTCAGAGATTTATTTAAGGCTAGTAAAGATATCCGTATTTGTGCAGCAGGTGTCAGGAAATAGCAAAAAAACATTTGTCTCTTCATTTGAGGGTTTTCTGTTTGATTTTATGTAGCGTAAACCAACAGGTCCTCATACCTAAATGATGACTTTATATGAAAGAGATGGACTGGATGGATGGAATTGGATTTACTGACAAAAGATGCTATCAAGCAGAAAACCAGAGCATCTCAGTCTCTGTAACTTCTATTTTTTATGTTGTTGTTTTGTTTGTTTGTTTAATTGTTTGTTTTTATTGTTTTTCTCTTGAAAAATGCCTCTTTCAGGTCTATTAAACCTGATGGCTGGGGTTTTTTATGGATCACTGAGGGAAAATAAACTCAAAACACAAGACATATCCAATAGAAAATTGATCTGGTTATCTAATTTGCAAATACTCACTCGTTACATATCCAGTAGACTAAGAGCAACATTGTCATTCGGTACAGATATTGTTTTTCTGGCCACCTGAATCCAATATCTGCTTTTCTTTAAGCTCTGGTTTGATCTCCACCTCCACTTTTTCTGAAAAGTGGGGTTTTTTTGATGAGATATTGTCTCATCCTAATATCTTTAGTGCAGGCTCAAGAAAAGACCAGTCTGCACACTGCTGTTGCTCAGCAACACCATGTTATTGATCACACCAATGTTTTTGCCTCTATGTATGATCAATAACTTGCGATGCTGAGCTTATCAGTGTTCTGGCTCTTCCTTTAACATCACTGAAAATTGCTGCCTGTTGCTGCGAGAGAGTTCAGAGTTAGACAAGTGCATGGAGACAGAACCAAAGCAGTTATATCGCAGACATTATGCACAAAACATGAGCTGAAAGATGCTATAAATTAAGTCGATAAGTCCATTCATCTCCAGTAAGTGTTGGTCTCAAAGTTAAATGCTTATTATTTATTCAACCAACCAGCCTAATTTCCACCATTAAGCAGTTTAGACCACAGAGATAGTGTGTAAGAAAAGCAGAACTGTAAGTTATTTTAAGTGTTGACAGAAGCAAGCAATTCTTTGTTTTTCTGGTACAGGTGTGGAGTTAAATTTCTGCTCTCTCTCTGTTTGGTGCCTTAGAGCAGCTGGATTTAGACCAAATCTGATTTTATTGTTAAGTGGCAGGTAAATTGTAATAGATAATTGTTTCCTAATCTTCTCAGCAGTGCTCTCATTTAATAATTACACTGATGATTAAAAATATAGTCATTATTGTATTAATCCAATAGTTGTGAACTTTTAAGTTGGTCTCTCCAATACTTGCTTCTTCCATTATAATCAAGCATTCTTGCCTGTGTTGTATCCAATGGGATCTCCTCAGTTGTGATTGTGTTTGCAAACACAACCATGACTGCAGTCTTTTTTTACTGATAAACTCTGCTTCTCTGACAACATATAGTACTGTCAGCTTGATATGGAAAAGAATTGCTATTCAGGACATTGTGCAGAATTAATCTCGCCTTGTCTATAATTGACTTGCAGTACAGTACTATAAGCTCTGAGGAGGCCGAGAGCTGAATCCCATTTGCATGCGATAACAACAGAATATACATGAGCTGGTATAGAGGAGCAGAATCCCTGGAGTGAGATAAAATAGTAGCTTTTCCTACACTTGCAGTTGTGTGTGTTAAAATGTTTGTGCATGTGTGCATGTGTATGAATTAGCTTAAACGTGTGCATACTAGTGTGTTTTTTGACTGTTAGGAATTAAAACCTCATTAGGTAACAATGAAATAGTCTATTATCCTCCAGGGATTATCCTCAAAGTATCCCCAGTATTACTAACCAACTGATTTCAGATGCAGAAAAAAAAATGTGTGAACAGGTGAACAATGAAATAATTTCAACATGAGTGAGTGTCAAATCCACCAAATTTTTTTCGCATGTAAACATATAATATTTCACATTAAAATCACTGATAATATCAGTTTCTATGTTGAGTTGTTTACTTGTATCATCCCAAATGTTTCCAACAATAATAAAACCCAGGTAATACTTCATTTTCAAGGTAATGCAGCGTTGATGGTCACTTACTGTCAGGGCAATATCCTTCATCAAGTAAGGATGGAAGCCTGCAAATGTGACTTAACTAAATATGAATAAAAATGTAGATAGACTTTTATCTCAATGGTCGCTGTTCAGTAATGAAATATACAAATTTGATGATCTTACACTACTTCAAAACATCATCAAACTACCTCTTCTGTTTAAACTGATTGGATTGAGGCACCTCTAATGGTAAAAAATGACATTGTGAATTATCAGCTCTTACTTTTTTGCTTCAGATGAAGCTGACTTAAGTGATAGTACTTGAGCACATTTATCAAACAACATGCTGGCAGCAAAGTCTGAAAGAGCTGAAAGAGTTTCTCTTTGATAAAAACTTTTAAGTTTAGTAAGTGTATTAATAATTACACAGCTATTATTTATTATTAAATGTGTTATTTGTAAGATTTTTTGGACATATGAATTGAGTTTTTTTTTATTTATGTGTAACCTATGATTTCCACCCTCGCTTCTGATACCAAGTCTGCACTATGGAGAACGCATAGACATACATACACACTTGCCAGTTGTGTAGCTAGATCCTTGGGGTGCTTACCAGACATTAAGGCAGTACAGAAATATGCAGAGTCAGGGGTAAGAACGCGGTGTTAGCGTTTGCCCTCACACATTCCCCTTCACACACAAACACAAACACACACGCATACAAACATAGACACCCACTTCATCTCCTCCCACTTTGCCAGCCATTCTTTAGAAAGTGATTCCTTTTGAAAATGCGGTCGATAGTGCTTCCTTCAGGGGTTCTCGCTTTTAAAAATGGCTTTCATTGTTTCATCACTTTTTCATCACTGTTCAGCATTAAATAAAAAAAAGCCGTGCAAGTCTGCTCTTTTCAATCGCAAACGATGGGTGTAATCACAGCTCAATCTGAACACCGACGATACAGGCTCAGATATCCGAGAGCGAGAGACGAAAAAACAAAGCTCTTCCCACAAAAGCCCAAAATAGAAGCGCTGAATACAAAGTTCTCCATCAGATTTTGAAAGCAGCAGTTCTAAAAGTTTAAGTGCTGCTCACCTTACAAAAAAGCCAAATGGTGACAAGGACTGTGTTTCAAAAAGTGCAGGCGTAGGAGCCCATCACTTGGGATGTGACACATTTAAGCCTTGTTTAAGTCACTGTCAGTCACTGGTGCTGTCTCTTTCACTGAGCTTCCTGTGCTAAACGTAGCCTCAGCTGTTTGGGTATTCTGGTTCAGTGCCTTGTGAGCTTTCTGATCAGCTCTCTCAGCAGGGAAGCTGCGTGATTCAGTCTTTTCCCCACAGGTCCCACTTTGTGAGGTGGATGCCAAGGACTGTGCAGGATGGGAGAGCTTTTTTATTAATCTTTTTTTTTTTGCATTTACCTTTCAGCATGGTATGAGTCACCATCGGCAGATGGTGAACCATGAACCTTTATTCACTGACTGCGCAATGATGGATGTTGACTTTAGCTTATTCTGCTAAAATTAGTCTGTTTTGTCTATTTCAAAAAGTGTTCAAAAATATCCTTGTTAATTGTATTTTCCAAATAAAAGCATTCGGTCAGAATACAGGCTTGCTCTTTGGAGTCGGATGGCACTAACTTTACAATCAGTTTTGAAAAAAATGTCCTAATTAATATAAATACAAAGGATGATTTTTTTTATGTATATATCAGTTTTTATTTTGTTTTTCTTTCTCCCTTCCTGCGTGTTAAAACTATTATGAGCCAGATATTTTTTTTTTTAAAGAACCAAGACTCAGGCTTATATTAGAATATACATTTTGTATTTGTAGATTGCCTTGCTGTGCCTCTGTGATTTATTTATGGTTTTTTCCATTCCCCAGGTCACCACTGGGAATCGTACTAAGCACTATGTGTCCTATCGGCGCAACGAGTTTGTCCAAATGAAGTTTCCCAAGTATGCCTTGCCAAAGGTAAAACACACAAAATCGCATTTCTTTCACTTCTTTCACTTCCAATTAAACTTTGCGTGTTTGCCAATGCATCTTTTAACTCAGTTTCTATAGACTAGCAAATCCATCTATTTTTTTTCAGAACAAGATTAACACACAGCTAATGCCAAACACTACACATCAACAGTTTTAGTGTTTGTTAATGGTTTTAGAAGCTTTAAAACACCAAAACAGTACAAACTGTAGTCAAACACTGAACATGTGTTTCATGCAAATATTTTGTAACTTTTGGTTAAAACAGTAAAAATGTAAAATATTTGCATGAAACACCACTTAAGAGCTGGAATATTCATTACTGTGCCACCAAAAAGAATGTAAGAATATCAGAATAGTAAGGCACCCTATTGCAGGAATGACCAATAAGGAGCTAAAGATGTGATGTCACAGAGAGTGTGGTGGGAAATGTAACCCTGGTTTTAAACTCTTAGAAATTGGTATGTCAACTGTTAGAGTATCAGCCCAAATTAGTTTAGATAAGGGGGGTGGTAAGGGGATGTCCACACAGCCAGCAGGTAATGTTTCCTTAGCAGTCTAGAAATCCATGAGTTATCCATCTGAGTTTGTATACCCCTTTGCTTTTACATGCTCAGTGGAACACAGGCAGCCATTCCAATCACACTCTTGTCCCATTTTTTTATATGTTATGGTATTATCAATCTTGGCCTCCAGTTTAACAAAAAAACTTTCCAGTTTGACTGTGAAAGTATGGAACTGTATTTGAAAAGGAAAACTGTTTCATGCATTAATACTGTTCAGTTCTATTGTATCTCTCTATAGAGCCTGAAAACAAACAAAATTCTTAAATCTTGGTGAGGACAGTATGATCACAAACAGCTAGTTGGACGGTTACAGAAGTTAGAGCTCATGGGGATTAAATAGATAAACACATGTAACACCAGTAGGGCAGCATTAACAGCATCAGGTAAAACGAATCTTAAAAAAATATAGATAATGAGTTACCATGCCCTGATGTGTTTGTCTTTAAAAAACACTTACTAAGCTTCTCATGTTTAAACTTAAAGCCAAAACACATGTCAAAGGCAGTTTGACATGTGTCCATTATGGTGAGAGCACTTTAACTTTACTTACATGTTCTCCAACAAGTCAATACATGCACTTTTCTTTCACTCTAAGGATTCAAACCTAGAACATCAAAACCCTCTTTCCACTATGTCCCATGTCTCTGTTGGTGTCAGATGTTAGTGCAGCACCTGCACCGAAATTAGTTCTGATACCAGTGTGATACACGATAGCTCCCATAAAATATTCACCACTATGTATCGATCCAGTCACATCCCCGGGTCAGTGACATAGGCAAAGACGATAAATGAGCTCCACTTCAACACGAGACAAGACACCTTTGCTTTAAACTTTGCTCGTTATGGCATTGGGGCCGTTTTAGCGCAACATTATCTTGAGAGCTATTGAACTGCGCTGATTGAACACACAGGCCATTGAGACATCTCATGTATTTTTTAGCCTGAACCTAAAAAAAGAAAACCTTTAAGACAATCACTGCCATTGACACTTTGTCAGAGAGGACAGTGTGGAGTGGCTTAGAGTGTTTTCACACACACTCTCAAGGAAACACAAAGAATTACTCTCGTTCAACTCCAGACCACCACTTAGAGAGATGTTATGCCTCAATTGCTTGACTACTAGTGCTGATACAGAATAAGGTAGCTGTCTCCTCTATTGAACTGACTGGAGCTACAGTCCTCAGTGATCCTCAACAAAGGTGAAATGTATTGAATTACGCACACTCGCACACATACACACACACACCACACATACACACGCAGACACTTGCTTTCCTTCAAACAAGTAGAGACGCCAGGAATCAATTTGATAAGGTGTGGCAGGAAAGCTGTGGATAAATCAATTTGTGTGAGTTTGTGTGTGCTCATGTATGTGGTTGTGTGTGCTCATGTATGTGGTTGTGTGTGCATGTGTAAGAGTGTGTTTAGTTAAAACATGCCCCAGTTGCTCTCTCTCTCTTGTCTTCCTCTCTCTCTACATGTGTCCTCTTACTTGGGTGAGCAGATAGGTCACAAGTTTTGAAGCTTTTAGGTCAAGTGACACGGAAGGGGAACAGGAGAGAGCAACAGAGAAAGAAAAGAGGGATGGTGTAAGAGCTGAAAAAGGAGAGAGGAAGGGAAAGTGTGTGTGTACAAGTGTGTGTATGAGAGAGAGGCAGTGTTTCGAGTGCCATATTTTTCCACTGTGAATAATTGAAAGGCTGGAGGATGAAAAATGCAGAGGCCATCAGAGGAAGCAGTTTGGCTCTGTCCTGGGAGACCTGACCCAAGTTATGGATTAACCACACACAGACACACAGACACACACAAGCACACGCGCACACACACACTTATGTACGGACACTTTCATACAGCTTGCTGGGCTGTGAAATCACAGGTAATAATTGTCCCTTTTTGCTCTGCTTCCATCCTGCCTCCTGCCGTCTGTGACTTAGGATGTAAACATCTCTCTGTCTTTTTAACACTTTATTTAACAAAGTAATATTGTACAACCACAGTGCACTGTCAACTCCAGTAAACTGGCTAGGATGTCTTGCTCAGTGGCTATACGGTGGTAGATCCTGAAAGAGAGAGGAACTCTGAGATAAGAAATTTTTTTTTTCTGAATGTTTTGTCATTGGTTTTGTACACGAACATGCCAAAAAAAAACATGCTCATATTTTTGGTGAACCAGTGAACTTAATCTTTTTTTTTTTTTTTTTTTTGCAAATAATAAAAATGAACATTGATAACTACAGCAAAAGTTAACAATCTTCACGCATTGTGTGAAGATGTGAGAGCCAACAAATTTTGTTGGGCACTGAGTTGTTAAAATTTTGAAAAAGTATCCACCTGCTGCCTTGCCTTTACATCTTTTATTTATTGTTGTTCATTTATATTTAATTTTCTGAGCTCTGCCCTTTTCTGGTTGATTCTAGTATACAGACAAGCAATGTTGTATTATAATATATTGATAATCTGTGGTATCCACAGTTTTCAAAAATTTTGGAATTTTGTTATCTAATGTTTGGTGTGATATTCCACTTGTGTTATGAAATTGATATTTAATGAGACCAGAGCCTAAAAGTGCTCTTAACTTAAAGTGCAATCTCCCATCCTTATGTATAATGTGCCTACCTTATATGAAACACAAGTCCAAAAATCTGCAGCATTGTCATATAAATTTGAAATAAGACATTGAACTGGCCATACGATCAGTCCTGGAAAATAAAAGCAAGTGATTGATGATCACAAAAAAAAAAATTAACAGAAAGAATGACAAAGGTACAAATACTAAAACTTTAAAACTTCAACTTGGTTAGGACAGCTACTGCTGATGACAGCAGAGTCGCATCACTCTTTTTGGCTCTAGCATTTTGCATATCTTCCTGACCTCTTTCTGACACTACCTTGCTCAATATTTTGTGGGTGCCTATGAGGCTTTGGAAAGCTTTTGGCGAACTCTCAGATTTGAAAAGTTAACAAACAGTGATGATTGGCTGCAGGAGCAAGCACTGATTTGCCTCTGTTTTGGGAATCATTTTCAGCAATCTACAAAAATTTGTGGCAAGTAGAAAATCAGGGCTCTAATCCTGTTGTGTGAACCCAAAAGAGCATAAGGGGATTGATCTCATCTTCCGGAGGATATGTTAAAGGAAGAAAAGTGGAAGCCAATAAAGTCTTTTTGAAAGGTGAAATGTGTGGGCTGACTGTATCAAAGACCTCTTTACAAAATTCAGCGTGAATAATGTCCAAGGGGCATGATGAGGATTTAAATGATTAATGGGATCTGTTAGAGTGTGAAAGGAAATGAGCTTAACACTACTGAGAGAGGGTGAGCACATTGAAGAGGCTATTATGTCAGAGTTGACTGCTAGGGAAAATCTGGCATCATACACATTACCACTTAAAGACTAACAAAAAGTAACATTTGTGTTAGAACATAAAACAGCAAACTTAACAAACCAGTTAGTTTAGCTCTTAGGCATTATAAGAAATATAGGTGGCCACTTGTAATGTACATGGCCAGTACATAAATAGAACTTGTCAATCAATAATGATTACTTTGGTGTTTCTTTTATTCAAACACCTTCCCTTAACTACAGGTTCATTCATACTCCTTCACTCTGGTCACACATTGTGTAATCACCTGTCTAGAAGCATGAGCGCTTGAAACCTATTACTGTTGGGGAATTTATACTAGAAGCGGGTTGGGAGTAATAGAAGATCAGAAAATTAAGAGAATCAAGGTAAGTTAGATCAGTTATTTCATATCAGCAAATGTGAGTTAAATTGGGCTAGATTCATTAACGGTGAGAAATGCATTTGTCTCTTGCTTTTTGTAAAAATTAACCATACAGCCTGGACAGACAATACAGCCTGGACATCATTAACCATATACCCCAGACAATGGGGGTTCTGGGTGCACCAATGAACATGCAGCTCTTAGTGTAGGTGCTGGAGGGTGCATGTTCAATATGGACTTAGACATATAGTTACTTACTTTCTTTGATATCTTCCCTACAATCTGTGACACTTGTGGTGGATGTTACATGAATTAATCTGCCAAGACCTTATTTTGTTGGCTTCTTTAGAGAAGCTCCCTTCTTTGACTGTCATTGTTTTTATATTTTTCAATTTAAACTGTTCAAATATTTTAGTCATTTAACCCATTGTAATTAAAACATAGGTTGTAAAAATAATATATGAGCACAATATGTAATATCTATGGGATTCAAATTATTTTTACTCAACTGTAACATAAAATATGATTCTTTCTGGAGCCCTATGAAAAGGAAAGACTTATAGATGAAATCCTCATAATTTGGCAACATTAAGAACAATCTGGCTAAGCTCCAGAAGAAGGCCCTTAGAATAAAACAAAAAAAATCTCTGTAGAACCTCTTTCTAAGTCAGAATCAGCCTCAGAAATTGTTCTGACGGAACCAGAACAATTGGGTTCTAAGGAGAACCTTTTTCAGGAGGTTCCGGGTGGAATTTCCAAGGAAAGCTATAGGTAGAACATTTTATTTGGGATCCATGGAGAACATTTTTTAGGAGGTTCTTGGTTGAACCCATCTGAGGTGGTTCTGGGTAGAACGAGGTGGTTCTGGGTAGAACTATTTTTTTGGGGGGTTCCAATTAGAACCTTTTTTCGGAGGTTCTGGCTGGAATTTCTAAGGATTCTTGGTGGAACCCATTCAAGGTGGTTCTATGGAGAACATTTTATTTGTGTTCTGAGAAATACCTTTTAAGGAGACTAGCGGGAAATTCGAAGGATAGTTCTTGGTAGAATATTTTATTTGGGATCTATGGAGAACCTTTTAAGGAGGTTCTGCCTGGAAATTCCAAGGATAGTTCTAGGTAGAACTTTTTTATTTGGGTTCTGTTAAGAACCTTTGTAGAAGGTTCTAGCTGGAAATTTCAAGGATAGTTTTGGGTAGAACATTTTATTTGGGCTCTATGAAGAACCTTTTTTTCGGAGGTCCTGGCTGGAATTTCCAAATAAAGTACTAGGTAGAACTTTTATTTTGGGTTCTGTGGACAACTTTTCCAGGTGCTTGTTAGTCACCCATTCAAGGTGGTTCCATGCAGAACATTTCATTTGGGTTCTAAAGAGAGCTTTTTTAAGGAGGATCTGGATGGAACACATTAAAGAGCCTAAGTTGACATTTTATTTTGGGTTGTAAGGGGAACTTTTTACATAAGGTTTTCTTGTTGGAACCTTCAAATACATTTCACTGGGAAGAACAGTACAATAGGGGTTTCACTTAAACATATTTAATGATTTCTGCCTTTTATGTTTTTTGTTAATACCTTAATTTGTAAAAGGGCATTATGTAACAAGAGTAGTTCTTGTTGTGTCGCCATGTTGTCCACAACTGGAGTTTTGAAAAATTATATGTAGATGTAAACAATGTGGTTCAAGGAAGAAGACATTTAAAGTAGACAAATGAAAACATTCAGACACAATACATATTACATTTAACTTCAAAGATTGATGATAAACTCTTAGGATAATCAGGAAAAAGTTACTTAAAAAACCGTCTCTCAAACATTTTTATATTCTTGTGCCACTTAATTTCACATTCCAGCCCACTTGATAATGTCATCAATAACACAATGTATTAGAAAGTAAAACCCAGTGTTTGAAAGCATATGGTGTAGTGCAGCAACATTAGTTTCACCTTTTCACTTAACACTTCCTTTGATTCACCTTCACCCTCCCCTCTGCCTTTTCTTTTTTCATTCTTTCTGACTTTCATCTGAGAGTGTTGGATTTAAGTATACCTTAAAGCTGACAAATCACAATGCTTATTTTCATTTTTTGTTGTGTTTAGAGTTTTTTTCCAACATAAGCACTTCATTTTTTGAGGATGTACTTTGAGTGTCTCTGGATCCTGGCAGTATCTGTTTAAGTGGAAGGTGAACTTCAGCCTTTTCCATCAGATTATTTCCTTCTGTCTTTGTCTTTCTGGTGTCATTAGCACCATGCTAAGTTGGGGTAAAGGGAACTTTAAAATAGCTGAGTGTAGGTTGTTTTTGCGTCAGGGTCTCGTTGAGCCTCTAGGACCCAGGATCTCTGATATTTCACTCTCGGAAGTGGCCCTTGTCTCTGGGGTGACTGTGGCCTTGCTCATCTTGACAGAGATGGATGGAGGGTGTTTGTTTCAGAGGGCACTCAGTGATGCAGCACCAGTAAGAGGGTAACTAATAGAGGTGTCCAGCAATTTTAAGTTCGGATTTTACTTATAGATTAAAGTACAATGCACTTAAAGTGGAAAACGTGGCATTTTTAAAACATACAGCTTAGGATGCCATAAATGCAAAATTCCCATGACCTCTTAATGTCTTTCTCTTTCCTTATCATAAATTTAATTCCTTTAGCTATGGTGAAATGTACAAGCCCAGTTTAAATAGCACCACAGACTTCAGCAATGGACCAGCGAATACAGCATGCTAGAGTCCAGACAAACAATGACTGATTAATAATTTGTCTAACACAAAGCTCTTGTTACAAGCACAGACAGTCGAACTCTGACTGATCATGTAGTTAGTTATAATTCAATATCTTTTATGTTTTCTGCTGTGGGAAATTGAAAATTGCAAGTCAGCACTATCTGAGAAAATGGACACTATTGGCCCTCTTGCAGTCATCCACTTCCTCTGTCTTAAGGACTAACCCAGAGAGATGCAAGAGAATATGTAGACAATGTCAGGGGGAGGGTGAACTGCACATGCATATAACAAGAGCTTTATAATCTATCTCCTTCTTCCTTACGCATTAACCTTATCAATCACCCCTCATTTTTTGAAGCAAATGTTGTAAAGGAATCTTTTTGTGATGCCAGCATTCTTCTGCATTTTGGCTCTTTTCTTTTTCTTTTTTTATTTTGCCTCTGGCACTAGATTGGTAACAGTTAAAGGTGGACTGGGATCTAGTTCAAGACAAAGTGAACTGTTGGATAATGGTGCCAGAGTTTCAACTTTTATTCTAACTATTCCAATCCTTTTCCTTCTTTTTCCTTTTTTAACTCATACCATCTGTGCACTTAAACCCTTACAAATGGTGGTGGAATGGAGTTCTTCTTGTAGCAAATATGTTGTTTAAAGTTTTACAAGTTTCTAAAATTTAATATTGATTTCAGTATTCAGAACAGTTCCCAGATTTTGGTTACTGAAAGAAAAACTAGCGCTCCCTTTAAAGTTTCTTCACAACACTGGACTGACAGATCTGCATAGTTTTACACACTCAAATAGTGCTGCATGACTATTCTTCATGTCACAGCTCAGAAAAGCAACCTTGTTGACTCATCTTTTTTTTTTTACTTATCTCAACTAAATTAATCCAGTTAAGTTCTTGTTTTCAAACACCGGCTCACTGAGTGAATAGAAAAGCTTCTTTTATCTGCCGTTCACTATAATCCTTTTCAGTATTGGAATCATATTTCAAACAGAATAGAAGACTTTTAAAAAACATGTTGTTCAGCTGCTGTGTTTGATCTGTGAATTTAAGCTGCAAACTGCAGGCGTAGGAGCAAGCACGTCATAAGTAAAAACATAAATAGATGAGATTAACAGTAAATTGTGGGGGGTCTAATAGTTGCAGATTAACCCTCTGATATGTGTTTTTTTGACTGATCTATACTATGTTCCTAACTTTGCTCTTTTTATCTATTTAGTCTTATCCATCACACAAATATTAAAAACCCATTTTTACTGTAACAAATACATATTGTTTTTCCTGTGGCTGATTCTTAATAAAAACCACTTCATATTTACTGGCAAAATGCTTTTAATGTGAAGCAATGTTGTGTTTACAGATATCAGTGGAATAAAAATTAAGCTGGATCGCATGCTGCACTGTCTCCTTGTGAATCTGTCATACTTGGATCTAAATCCAGAGGGGGCATATTAGACTGTGCTGGCAACAATAAAACATTTTTTTTCAGTCAAGGGCTCTAGTCTAACCCTTGATCTTTACTCTTTTAAAAAAGCTGATCAAATCATTCAAAAACTGAAAATTCCGCATTCATAATACTAGAATGTGCTAGGTTTACATGTGTTCAGTCAGTGGTGTCTGCATATATTAACAAGTACATCCCCACCTCAACACATCTTCTGCAGCACATAGGATTATGTTTGAGCTGCTCTGGTGGGTGGAGGGCTGACTCTGAATGTTAAAGGCAGCACAAGTTAAAGTTTGCACGTTGCCAACTCCTCCTCCAGCTTCAAACTGCTGCCTGAGCTGAGCTGTCAGCCGTAAACTCAGGCTACACCATAGTGCTTAAAGGGAATAGAGGTAGGAAGAAGGGAAAGGTAGACTAAGGGGAACTCTGCAAATGATCAATGTAGTTATCATTTGCGCAATTGAGTCACATGACTTGGATTGAGCTAGTCCTGAATTGAAATTCACCGACTTTAGACTAAACTTGACAATACCAAAAATAAGACCTCTAACTTGACTTGGACTCATGCCAATGACTCAGACTGATACCAAGTCACCTTACTTGGACTGGAGCCCTTTGACTTAAAAAAATACTTGCTTCCCTCCTCAAAGTAAAAACATGTTATTTAAAAAGTGTGTCACAAATTAATTCATTTTTCTTCTTATTCTAAATTAATTAAACACCATCACTATTCTCTCCCAACACGTAAACACTTCCCAAGATCCACTTTGTTTAAACCAATTCTACAACATTTAATTTAGTTGCAGAACAATTGGGAACTAATGTTACAGAGGTCTTGTTGAAAAAACTCCTAACAAAGGTCATTTAATTTACAGGTGTTCAGCACAAAAAAATTGCACAATGCAAAATGTGTCTGTTAAGAGTTAAAAAAGACACAATGATTTTGCTTGACATTTTAGTCACACAAAGAACTGTGAGTAGTGGTTTGTTTTTAAAACGGCATAACATTTGGTGAAGAGTGCAAAATGATTTGTCAAGGACTCAAACATCAAAGTTCAGTTTTTAGTTTGAAGTTTGAATTCATGAATTTAAAGATAAAAGAAAAGAGAATGGCTAAAGGAAGAAGACATAAAGGAGGGTGTGCATTTTCCCAGTCATGATGCTGTTCTCAGAGTGTTTGTAAGCTTTTGTTCTTCAAGCATAGCAAAGAATTGCCCAATTGAGGTGTTACTATAAACTCCAGCTTTAATAATTGCACCTGCTCTGAAATGAACAACAGCTATGTGCACAACTGTGTTCCTCTCTTCACTTGTGGCATACTTCCTGGCAATATGTACACAGCCTGCAGTGACTCAGAATCAGTACATCTATGAATATGAAGATTAGTGCAGAGCTTTCAACACTGTTATTACTCTTTGCCACAACCATAAATCCACAGGTAATTGAGCTCTAGAGCTTTTTTTCTAAGCACCTTGGCAGAGTGTCAGTGATTAGAGACACACCTTCTGGGGTATTTTCCCTCACACCCTGATGGCTTTATCTTCAAATGTTATGTTAATGTAATCACTAACACAGGGAAAGTGCTGAGTCGCTCTTTGCACTGTCGTTACATTCTTTCATGAGTGATGAAGCCATTTGCATCCAAGGCTTACAAGCTTTGACAGAAACACCTAACAAGTTTTCTAAGCTGCCAAAAATGGTCTTTCGATGGGTAAAGCTTTCCCTTATCTCTGCTGTTTTTTATGTGACTTTGTAGCTCTGTATTTATCTGATTATGTTCCCTGAATCACAGCAAGTTACTGTCAAAAAATTCTATGAATCAGACTTTTCAGTCTTCAGCGCTTAATATTTTCTTTCTTCCCTTTTCCCTTTTTCCTTTTACATTTTATTTTCTCACATTCAATAATAAAACAAAGAAAACCGTATTGCACTTTTTTTTCTGTTTCTCAAACATTATTTGCTTGTTCTTTATTACCAACATCAATTATTGAGATAATACTGTCTCCCTTTGACAATAACACTTGTTCTTTCATGTCGTCTGCCCTCAGGATGTTCAGATAGTAAGCACAGATGAGAACCAGGTATTCCTCGCCCTGCAAGAGTGGTACCAGTCAGACACATATAACCTGTACCAGTCGGACCCCCAGGGCGTCTACTACTCCATCGTCCTGGAAAATGTTCGTAGTACCAAACAGCCTGAGGAGAATGTCCTCATCGACATACTTGAGGTGAGATGGGGTGGAGAAATGGGGATATTGTTTATGGCCATGCACATAGGTCTCATAGAGCACTTTGCAAACAATCTTCAGTTCAAAATACTTGAACTTTCTTGAACGTTTTTTTGTCTCTGAGACCAAAACAACAAGTCAGTGTTCAGAACTGGATTATCTAGTAGATGTAGCCATGTAAATAAAGATAACTATTCAGTTGTGCTTAAATAATAAATCTGGTACTGTTTGTTTTTGTTTTTCTTATGCTTAACAAATCCAACAATCCATTGTTTCCTGTTGAATTAAATAACTTAAAAAAAGCTTAAATTATTTTGGATGGATGGATTTTTGGGGGGAAATCTTTTCCTTAACTGATTAAAACACACTGGTGAGTATTTTCACTAGAAGGCTGTATCTGACAATCAAAAAAGTAGAAAAAGGAAAGAAACTACAGTACAACAGTTCCAGGTAATGACGCATTCTGTCATAACTCACTAGTTTGTTGAATAAAAATCACCTTGGCAAGCATTTTGACACATCTGTTGTTTTTGTATTTGTCTTCAGTCACAGTAAAAAGAGGTTGCTGTCATTCAGAGCACTGTTATTTCATAAACAGTGTGACATTTACTTAAAAACTGGTTAAGTACTGTCATGGCACTGCAGCAAAAACAGTGGGGTTTTTTTTTTGTTTTGATTTATTTTTTTTATGAAGGCCTGTGGTTTTGAGTGAGTTGTAACAAGAGATGACTAAAGGAAGAAGTTTCTGAAATTTGCAGAAAATCCTTGCACTGTGCAGGATGTGAATAATGTATCATAGTAATCAACCCAGCAATTTGCCCATGCAGATTAATTTAACTTGCCATTTTCCAGATCTTATTTGGGTGTGGGTTGTAGTATTCAGTGGCCTGCCTTGGCAAGATGGCATCTGCAATCCCTTCCAGCATGTTTTGGGTCAGTCCCTCACTCTCATCACCCTTTGGTATGCAAGGAATACCTCCATTTTTGAGCATCTAGGCAGCATCCTAATTAGATGTCTTAGCATCCTTAACTGGTTCCTTTCAGTGCAGTGGAGCAAGGACTCCTCATCCTCACTCCTCATCAATCTTTCAATATCATACCTGTCTAACACACATCCCTTCATTCATAAATAAGAATAAACAAAGCAAAAAAAGAGAAAAAAATGATTCAGAGAGTTTCTGTAATATAAATTTTGTCAGCTGTTTATGACATTAGTCATTATTATTAAGAAATACTACTGTCAATGCAGTTTAATGTGATAACAGGGGCAAGATAACCATTCTGATCTCTCAGTCATTTTTTAAACATTGGATCCTTGTTGTCAGGTAAAGGGAAGACAAAGGCAGACTTTAAATTTAAGCCTGCAATCATTAATTTTGCTGACTGAGAAGACAGTTGTTGAATAGATTTTACAAAATGGCTTAATAACCTAATGTTAGCTTCAAGAGTTGGTTCGAAATTTTGTCACCCACTCAAATCGTCACATTTTCATTCAACTTTTATGATAATGTTTGAAGGCCTCGCTTTAATACTTTTTCACAATTTAATAGAAAATCCTTACTCTTTTACTGGTCAAGATTAAAAAATTATTGGATGAAAACTAACCAATTTGTGTAGATAAAAAAACTTCATCTAAAGAACCTCGGCTTGGGTTGGTGGAAGTAAAGACATTCTAGAGTTTAAAAGAAAGCCAAAGCCATTCTCTAAATTAAAACTGTTGTAGAGAAATATTGTGCTGTTTACATACTACAGGTATGCAGTGTTTTTTTAAATAAAACATAAAACTCCATAAATGTAATTTACTTAAGTCTTGATTTTAGAAGTAATACTAAGTTATTACTGTAGAAGGTTAGCTAGTTATCTTGATATTCTCACCAATTATGTAGAAGACGCAACAGTATGTTTCCATAAATATACAGAGGCATTCAAATTTTTGTAACAATAATAGTCGTTAAATCTACGCATTCAGCCCCTGATATCTTCTTATAATGAAATGAATGTTGGATTAATTATGAAGATTCTGATTCAGAACATAGACCGGTTGTGGTGACAAAGCCTGATCTTTAAACTCCTGTGTCAGCCTTGCACTCTTTCAATTCTGTATGTTTTAGCAGTCACACTATTGTTCATCTCTGTCTCATCTGAGTGTCTTAGGAAGGTCTCTGGGTAAATGGGTGCAGAGGAAATGAATCGTGAAGGAAAAGGGGAAGTGTTGGAGGAAAAAGAAGAGGTGGCAGACCATAGAGGCAAAGGCCTCACTGCAGAACTCATTTCCTCCTCTTCTCCCATCCCTCGCTCACGGCTGCACTCTCAATACATGCTGTAGATAGAGATAGGAAGGCGTGCACCAAACAGGGGATGGATAAAGACTTAAGGCAGCAAGAGCAGAAAATGAAGAGAAGGAGAAGCTGAGCTGAGAGATGAAGTAGTGCAGACAGGAAAGAGACAAGCCTGAAGTCCAGAGAGAATACAAACAGACATATGTACTTTGATTTAAACAATTACCTTGTCTCACTCTATAAACATCAGTGCTACATAATAGATAGCAAAGGAGCTGAGGGAGTTTGTGAATGCAGACATGTCTGACATGCTGCCTGGCTCTGTTTAAATGTCTGTCTGCACAGTTTTCACCAACGTCTTGCTGTTTAATGTTTCAGCTTCAGAGTCTGTAGCTATCAACATCACCGCCGCAAAAACCATGAAGTATGTATTGATTTCAGTGAGTTAAACCTTAATAGCACTGTAGTTTTTTGTCAGTGTTTCAGCCTTTAAAAAATGAGATGAATTGCTTAACTACTGCTGAAATTCAAGGGGCACATCCTTTTATGTTCTCCTTAACATTCTTAACGTAGCCGTATAGTTTAAGGTGGTGTTACAGTCCGATTAAAGCAGTTTTTTTATGGTTCAACATTTTATAAGAATTCCTTCTGGATGTAAATTCACCACATTCTGTCCTCAGGTAATATTCTGTGTCTTCTACTTTTCTCACTCTCTTCCTCTCTTGCTCTTTCTTTCTCTCTCTCTCTCTCTCTAACCAACCGGTCACAGCAGATGGCAGCCCACCTCTGCCAGGTTCTGTTGAGGTTTCTGCCCGTTAAAAGAAGTTTTTCCTCGCCACTGTCGCCAAGTGCTCGCTCATGTGGGAATTGTTGGCAATTGTTGGGACTCTGATAATTAAACAGTGTAGTCTAGACCTGTACTACATGAAACATCCTGAGACAACTAATGTTGTGATTTGCTGCCATATAAATAAAACTGACTTGACTTTGTTTGGACAAGTACAATTTGAAGATCTAGTTTCTTAATTAAAGAGAGATTATGAAACGTTCAAGGAAAGGAGAATAAAACACATTCCTCCTTTTAAAAATGAAATTACATTTTTAAGCAATAAAATTCTTTGTTCATTTCAAACACATAGGAGATATACTGGTAAAGCTGGTGGAAAATGTTACTTTGTGCATTTATCTTGATTCTGTTATTTCTACTTGTGGCCACAGCAGCCACTGTTTAGCAAATGCTACGCTGGCTTACTTTGAATCAGCAGTTCAGATAATTCTTTACTTAAGAAACCTGTAATAAATTCACCTTGCTTCTTAGGTACGTGGAATCAAAGGAGTCTTCCTGGCCAATCAGAAGATCGACGGCAAAGTGACAACTCTCATCACCTATAACAAAGGAAGAGATTGGGAACCCTTGGCCCCACCCACCACTGACATGAATGGCAAACCGATCAGCTGTAAAGCAGTAAGCACTTTCCTTTTCCCCTCAATGTATTATACTACCTTCGTGTAAATATCCCGGGGATGTATGTCCTAGAGAAAACTATTGTGGAGTAGTTTCAATACATTGAAGAAAGAATGCAAATATACTAAGTGCAAATCAACTTACAAAAACAAAAAGAAATGATCAGCAACATTCAAATCTAAAATCTACACAGTGCCCCAATGTATATAAGTTTACATTATGTATCAGAAATGTAAACTAGATCACAGTGTGGTGTAAATCCAAAATATAAATAATGGCAAAACTTTAAACATCCACCCATCCATGTGAGACGCTGCCTCAGAATAACACAGCAGTACACTGTGTTATCAGTCTGACCCATGGGAAGGCATTCATGGTGCACAACCCTGCAAAGGTCAAAGAAAACCTCCAGCATGCTTTTCGTTGCACCTTCTTTGGTCTTGTTAACTGCAAATCTCCACTGTAAAAACTTGCTGTGTGGTCACTGGGCTGTAACTGCAACCAGTTATTGTCACTGTATGCCGCTCAGTTTGTGATCAGTGCCCCTGTTCTCCAGCAGGTTGAGTGTTTATAGAGACAGCCAGTGTTCTGAAGCCCAAAGCAATGGGTTCTCATTGATTGTTATCTAACAGATGAGGTTTCACCCCACAGTGATTCAGGAAATTTTGACCCAGTTGCAGAGGGCAAAAGTTGCATCTGTTCTGCAACTTGGGCAACATTCACTGTCAGCATACTAAAACAGCCATGTAAGGTGCACTTCCACAGCAGCAAACACTAGAACTGCTACTAAAAGATAATATGTTCAGACCTTTTATCTGCACTCTGTCAAAATTGGGACCTGTCAGCCTTGGTTGTTCAGATTTTGAGCACAAAGTTAGAGACAGAAGAAGAAAAAAGTGAGGAAGAAAAAGAGTGCTGTACTTAGAGAAGTGTGTGTGTGTGTGTGTGTGTGTGTGTGTGTGTGTATGTGTATGTGTGTGTATGTGTGTGTGTGTGTCAGATGCCTGCCTAGCTCTTTCATTCATCTTGTCAAATTTGCTTCTCTAGGGCGAGATGGCAAAGAGCGATGAGTCACCCACTGTCTGATATCCATACATCACACTTCACAGGGAGAGCAAGTCTGATCCTTTATTTCAAACCATCACTTCAGTCAGCTCAAGACTTGTTTACATTTGCTGACACATGCTCGCACACACACACATACACACACACACATATACACACACATGGTTGTTCCATCTTTTTCATGTTTGCATCATCCATACCTCAACATACAACCTTGTAAAACCTTGTATTTCAAATGCTGGCCTCACACAGTTACATTCATTTAAATTAGAAATAATTGCATTTAGCCAGACAAAGCCGGATACCAGATGATCTGTCTTGTGTCACTGGAGCAGGCAAACACTTTCAGCTGTATCTATTACTTTACCATCCCACAGAGACTGACTGAGAGTAATGGCCTCTTGTATGCACAGAAGCAGTTCATCATAATGTCTAAAAGATTAATGTCAACAATCTCCATTTAATCCGGTGTTGCAAAGTCCCACAAAGTACAGTTTAACCAGGTAAACGTGTATTTAGTGCTGTCCTTGATGTGAGAGCACCATGGCTGTGAATACTTAAAGAACACAGGTGATATAAGCTGCTAACACTTCAGAGAAACCCCTCCTGATACAATACATATGGTTTGAGGCTTTGCCATAAAGCGTGGATAATGTAGGATAAAAAGAGTGGGCACACCAAAGCATACTGACTGCAAACAGAATCTATAGGAGGCTTTCGGTCAGTCAGGACACAGAGATGATGAAGATAGTTAAATATGATGGAAAGGGATAGACTGTAATTGCGGCTGAAAATGTTCCAGGTGCTTGTGGCTGAGATGTGGGAGGAATGTTCAAAATCAGGCCTGTACACTTCTGTGCTTATATTACTTTGGAAAATACTTATATGTTCCAATTTAATTTTACTAAAATAGTAGCAGACATAATATTCTAATTGGAAGTTTTCTTTTCTAAAATATTTATGTGAACAAAACATTAAACATATCTAAAAGAAACAGCATACTTTGGAAAAGTATCAACATCAATGTGGTGTGATATGTTTATGAATCACGATTGATTTCTATAATAGCGTGTTAAAGCAAAAAGGAAAGTTAGGAATATTTTTAGTAACGTGTTACTTTTGCTACTTTGACCCCAAATCCAGTTGTTTGAGTTTGAGAATGTTTGAGTGTGTGTGAGCAGCTGCTCTGTCCACCTGGCAGAGCCTCGAGAAATGAGTAATGTTGGTGTATTTTAATATTATCATCTCACCTAAAAACACAGATCCTTTCCATAATGGTGTCAGAAACTTAGATTAATAATCTGAGTTTGTCAATTGCAAAAAAAGAGTGCACCCTTAGTGGATAAACAGACTTTAAGATGCACATTCACCCTCAAAGGTTACATTGAAGCCATCCCAGCTTTTTCTACAGGATAACTTAATTTTTTCATTTTGTACCAATCAGTCATTTAGACACCAAAATATGTTGACCGAGGCTACTAAATAACTCTTTCTACTAACAATATCCAGAGTAGCTCTTGTTATGAAAAATATTTGTTTCTGAAAATCGAATCTCATTCTCTGATTTGAAAGGAATTAGCCTCCATTAAATATCTTTCTCTGTGTTTAATTTGATTAACATCACTGAAATCCCTCTCTGAGCTGTATTTGCAGCAGGATTATCAGGTATCAGTCTGGTAAGACTTATTAAACGTAACTGAGCGTGAGCGTCTTCAGTTCACCGACCGTTTTACTGAATATGCAGTGATATTTTCTTGTGTTAAAACTCATTATCACAGATCCACTGTGAAACATCCTATTAAATGGTGGATCAGCGTATATACTTGAGATAAATGACACTTGTATCCTCATATTAAATTGTTTCCACTGTTCTGCAGCCTGACTGTCACCTCCACCTCCACCTGCGCTGGGCAGACAACCCCTACGTGTCCGGTACTGTCCACACCAAAGACTCGGCTCCAGGTCTCATCATGGGTGCTGGTGAGTCTCAAAGCAAAAATGTTATAAATGTTATAATGTTAATTTATTTATTATTATTTTGACTGCAACGTTTTCCACCTTTGGTACTTGCAAAAGTTTTTTCATTGATTGATGCAATGAGTGTTTCTGGTCCAAATTTTGTATAGGAATTTAAGTGAAAGTTGTAGACCTGCAGAAGCAACAAGAGTTGATAGAGACAGACAGAATTAAGCAGTTGCCTTTATTTAGAATAGAAACCTGCCATTTCTGCACAGAGGAAAGAAGATCATACCATCACACTGTCAAATCAAACTGTCAAATTCAGACTCAAGCAAAAATAAAAACTGGCATTACATTGAAGATGTGTGATCACTGACAGAACTTTTCTCTTTTCTGCAGGGTGCATTTCTTGGTTTTTGCCATTGAGTTTATTCCATAGAAAAAATGTAGTCTTTGCCAATTCTCATAGTGAGTTGCAACCTGCAACTCCTTTTTTGTTGTCATAGACTTTTCCAAGGCCCATTCCCATTGGTAAACCATTAAAAGTTTAACTAATGCGATGAAAAGTTCCAGGGGGGCATTCTCAACCTATGTGACTTTCACTATCTGTGGTTACTCACTGTCTAGTCTCCTCACTCCTCACATCTGTTTTCTCTGTGTTCTACCAGCTTGTTGTATCTGTTGTTGTTGAAAACCTCACATGGGCCTCCTTGCGTGATGAAATTTTCAATTCCACATCTCTCCTTCAGGTAACCTTGGCTCCAAGCTAGTAGAGTATAAGGAAGAGATGTACATCACTTCAGACTGTGGAAAGACGTGGAGACAGGTACTTCATGTCCTTCCCTCCTCCTTCATTTTTTTCCTCTATCTTTGGTTCTTCCACAAACTTCTTCGCTGTTCCAAACCTAACTTACACTATGCCTCTGCTTTGGTGAAAGTCATACAATCTGAGAAGATGTAGCTGGATTTCCGGTTTTATATCTTTCCAGAGTAGTTTAAGTATGGTTTACAACATTTTGAGTGTTACTTTTCCAAAAACCATATTTAAAAAATCTTTTGCTTTCATCAGTCGGATATTTCACCCCGAAAACTTATAACATTTCTTCTTATAAGGTTTTCGAGGAGGAGCATCACATCCTGTACATGGACCATGGCGGGGTAATAGTAGCCATCAAGGACACCTCTATTCCCCTCAAAATACTCAAGTAAGTAAATAATAATCTTTTCAATTGTTAGACAGCATTTTACAGATATTATCATATATTATTGGCTTTTTTTAAATACCATTTGTTGTCATCCACCATCAGTTCGATATTTGTTATGCAGGACAATCAACTTTTTTCCCCCTAGTTTTAGTCACTATTTAATTAATTTCTTTATTTACTTATTTTTCTGGAATTGATCAGTATTAGTGAAATATCCAAACATAGGTCAGTGCAGTGCCTGAACTTTAAAGTGCCTGAAAAAAATAACAAATAATCCTAATATAATAATACTATATGTATTTCTTTTTAGAGCATTATGAATTCATTATTATACTACCTTAATTTTAATCAGGATAAGTACATATGTGCAGCTCAAGTGCAAAGAGCTGGTTGAAGTGAAATGCAGATCAGTGAGTCCAATGATTAATAAATACACAATCAGTCACTCTGTAACAGTTGAGCCAATCACAGTGAAGTACCGCAATGATAACAAGTAGTTTTGATAAAGAAATGAGAGCTTTATGATAACATCACTCTGAGATAATTTTTTACGATATTTCTGTGTGTAAAATGATGCATTTTAGGAATAAAATATATAATATTTCAATGGTGAAATAGTAGCAAAGCCCATTGGAGCCAAAAATATCAGTGCACAAAGTGTCGGTAAAGGCTTCAAAGCGCTACATCAGCTGAGCCATCATATATATTTTTTACAGCACAGGAAGAGATCCGTTAGTTCCCCCATCTAGCGCAGTACCCTTCAAAATCATTTAAGATTATCCCCCTCTCTCCCAATAGCTCATGCAGACAATTTCAAGCTCAGCAAGATGTTATCTCAGCGACCTTAATAAATAAGGATGAAATAATGAGAAACCAGAGATAAGGGAGTACTCAGAAAAAGATTTATCACAGACCCAAATCAAATGACCTTTTAGATGGGCCCTCATCTCTCTCTCTTGGTGAAAGACCAGTGTGTTGTCCTTCACATTTTTTCCCCTCCTTCATGCCTCAGCTAAATCAATAACCCCAAAGGCTTTGGTAGTGTGGTGGAAAACATCTCATAAAGAGCCCTGGAGAGCAGTAAAAGGAAGAGAAAGTGTTCTGCAAGGCAAGACAACTTCTTAAAAGTGAAATGAGTACAGTTTTTACCACTTCATTACACAAATTGACCGTAATGTTAACACCTCATCAGGTGCTGAGATTTCTGGCTTTCAAAGCTCTCCCTGGCACGCGTTTTTGTTTTGGAGCCAGAAACTCTCATCTTATTGGATTTTCATGACCTCCAATGATTCTTTTCTACTCAACAGCTCCATAATAGAGAACAGTGTTATGTGTGAGAGCAACACATTTCATCTGTGAAGATGGAAACGCATTGTTCTCGAGCCAAAAAACTAATGATGGAACACAAATGTTATTCCAGTATTTTTCACATCGATTTATTACATCTCAGTTCATGTCTCTGTTGGACAACTGCACTAATTAGCTGACTTACTTGTCTCTAGTGTAGAACTGCAACTTTACTGTTAGACTGGCATTCTGTTACACCACATTTGTTGTACATTTGTGGAGACAGATAAATTATGTAAGTGCTCAAATACCAGCTAATACCAACTGCTCCCCTACAGATCAGTAGATCATTTTTTAATTTTAATCTTTTTATTCTGTCAAGAGCCATTATCCATACTGTTTATTGCCCGAGCAGACCTTAGGGAACCCCTAAAAAACTCCAGGTTTATTGTTTACCAGTTCCTCTGTGATAATTTAACTATTCATAGCTTTATTCGAAAACATATGACAATGCAGCACAAAAGCAGAGCAGATGAAATCATAAGGTCTTTAAAGTTGGTCCTCCCTTTTCACCTGATATTGAGACTTTGTTTTAAAGTAGGGCTGTAGTTAAAAATCTTGTTTTATAACCGATTATTTGCTTTCAGAAAAATCAGAATTCATGATTTTTAGAATATTTTGTGTTTTTAGACCACATAGCAGGCAGGGGTCAGGTAGTATTCCAGAAGAACAGGGGGTTAATAGGGTCCAAGCATCATGATGCTCAATGCTCTTTTGGCAGTAGCTTACAAATGTGTTTGCAATCTGTTGCGTCTTTAAATATTAGCCCTTATTAATGCTGGTGTAGCTCACCTTTACCATGCAGGATCAAATATGCATATTAATGCATGCACATAATAACAGCATGTTTTTTTTTCTGTAAGCAAGATCTAGTGGAGAGTTTAACGCTAAAATAAGAGTGTTTGGAAGAATCCATCTGATCGCCTTGTTTAACCTGAAGCTGAGAAAAAAAGATGAGAGCATGAAGGACAAAGACAGGGAAATACAGCTATAGACAGAGTGATACTGAGTACAGGGAAAGCTGTAGCAAGAGGAGAGTTAAGAGAAGAGTCAGCACTTGTCTCTGCTAAGAGCCCTTCTTGACCTGAAACACTCTTTTACCAAGTCAAGTCCTCAGCATTTAGACACTTGTGAGACTCCAAAAAAATCTTTTCACATCCTAATAACAAGACTTGTTCTCCAACTCTGCAGTGCATTTTGCTCCCTGAAATAATTACACCATGTTCCCATGGTGCGCGGGAAAGATATCTACAACTGTGTGCATCAAAGCAATGCCATTTTCACGGGCACTTGAGGAGCAGAGCATCTAGACTTAAAAATCACAACTGTGCGTGTACGCTCACACGCCCATTTCATTTCAGATAATTCCCCAACTCCTCTCATCTGCTCACTCAAACTCAATGGAGTTTTTTTTTTTTTCAGAGGGTAACTCACACAGTGCATTCATATCAGTTAATTATGAAAAGCTAGCAGGCTGAGAAATGAGATGCCACCAAAATGTGCTGGCTGGACAAGATTGTGTTCTGTACATTTATGATTAATGATAAGCTCCACATAGAGAAAGTCTAGTACTGGGTTTCTTCATAGCACTGGTATACAGATTTTATAGATTTTTTTTAAGCTAAAAACATGATAAGATATGTAGGTAGCAAAAAAATAAATTAATAACTGACAGAAAACTTCATTAAACAACACAAATAATATTCAGTTAATGTTTGAGCAGATTTAGATGTTTAACCAGCTGATTAATATGATCAGAGGTGTCTTTCCATTTATTTCTAATGATTCCTTGGCTAGTGGTAATAATTAGTAGTAAGTATTAATAATAATAATTATCTTATGCCTTATGGATCAAATGGGTGGTTTAGTGCCTTGCTTAATGATAACTCGTCAAGTGTCACCAAAAGGAGTATTACTGTATAAAACCTGACTTATGATTAGGAGTTACACTTAAAGCCTTAGTGTACTTCAAACAAAATAGTTGTCCAATGTGTTTTATGATTATATTCACTTTGAGGGCAAAAAGTGTTTATAGGGTGTTTACTGCTGTTCCAAGTGGCAAAACTTGAGTGTGAGGCAACAAGCCTGCAATCACAGCCAACCACCGGCTGTTTTCCAATCCTTTCCCAAGAATTCTGTATCTCAGCACAATAACTTGTAAATGATCACTACTGAAATCGCACTTTAGAGCTTTATTGGCTCAGTTTTACATGTTAAAAGTGACAGAGGAAATTGTGCAAGAATGAATAAAGAGTGCTTTAGGAAAATTTAAACTCTGTCTTTCACACTCAAACATACCTGGCCAATTGTTGTATTAATTTGAAACAATATTTCAGTGATTCCAGAACCAGTACCTGTCTAATTCTGTGTCTAGAAAGCTGGTTTCAGACACTCTTTGATAATCTCAGAAGCACTTTGTTTTTTCACTTTTATTTATTCATTCTCTTTCTTTGTAAATGTGTATGTTTACCTGATTATCACATTGTGTCATCCTTGTTAGCGCATCATAACCAAACACAGCCTGCAGTGTGAGCCACACACTGCTGGGTTCCACATTGATCCCTCTCCATCAAGCAGTCACATTTACTCGGCACTGCTGCCACTATTGACTGCAGGAGTCATCGACACAGTGAATAAAGCAGAGCAGATGGCTCGCTTTGTCTCTCTTGCAGTCTTCATTTTGAGTTTTATTTAGAGTTTAGATTGAAGACAACACAAATACCAAATACTTTTATGCAGAAAAGACTATACCAATTTCAATTAAAGCAGGTTATTTAAAATTTCTTGTACTTAGATTGTATATAAAAGATCTTTTTTTTTCCTTTTGAGTATATAACCAGTAAGAATTGCACCTTAGCAAAAAGCTTTTTTCATAACATCCTCAGGAAAGGAGTTAGCATCCTCAGTTAATGATCCATTTAAAGTACATGGAAATAAAGAAGCAGCATTGTATTGCAGTGATTATTTCTCAGTATTATTAGTAAGACCTAGTAAAGAAAAAAAGATCAGTGTTTTGATTACTGTTATTTTGTTTAAATCATATTTGGCTGTTAAGGATTCCTAATTGTTTTTTTTTACTTGTATTTGTTTTTTGAATCATGGTTTTACTTTTAACAGGGAGAAAATGCTTTTAGGATAAGGTTTATCCAATATGTTTAGCAAATGCTATACCAGGCAGTGTTTTAAAAAGGCAATAAAATAGACACAATTCTCCAAACTCTTTAAATGCCTAAAGGACATAAGACGGGGTTTAGTAAATGAGCTGTTTCTGAGGGTGTGTTATTCGCAATACGGCCATTAGTAACTCTAGTGCCAAGGCCGTTTTACAAAACAACGATGGCTCAAACTGCAGAGTCTGTCATTAATGTCTCTGTTTGAGTATGTTGATTGTGAACCTCCCCTGTCTCTCCTCAGGTTCAGTATTGATGAAGGACGGACGTGGACTGTTCACAACTTTACCAGCACGTCTGTGTTCGTCGATGGACTCCTGAGTGAGCCAGGAGACGAGACCCTGGTTATGACGTGAGTGAAAGACCAAATTTAACCGGAGAAATGCCAAATTTCAGAACTGTTGTCGGAATAATATGGTTGAATTTGACTGAAATGGTTTGAAATCCCCACATAGATACTTCCAAGTCTGAGCTTCCAATCAAGTGTGATTGATTACATTGAACTGAGAAAACATGAATGAATTGACTCACAGTTGAATGAATTTACACACAAAATATCCCGCACCTTTCATACTCTTTTGACCTCCCTTCACACTCCATGCTCTTTGCTTGGTTCCAATTAGTTGTCTAAGAGGCTAAAACAGGCCAGTCCAGCCTGGCCTTGCACTATATTTGAGGGGGCTCAAGTTTCCTCAATTACTTTCCTCTTGATCTGTATGAGTAGGATGCCCAATTTTGTGGCACTAAAAGGAACTGGTCTTTCTTCTGATTTCCTACAAAGCTGTGCTCCCTCTTTTCCTCCAGAGGGTTTGATTGCCATTACAGCAGAGGTTGATGGTAGAGGAGGCCAGTTTGTGCCCTCTGGTCTCCACCTGGCCCCATCTCGCTTTTCTCCACTCAGTTTTATTTTTATGCTTCTGCTCTGTATTTGTGCACTCAGTGGTTCGGTCTCACTTTCTTTGTGCGTCTCTGCTGGGCTCTTTGTCATGCTTCACCAGGCTTAGATCAGAGCAGCAGTCTTGTACAGGTGCAGGGACTTTTATTACCACTCAGACATCAGCTGGTCAGTTTCATGAACTTCTGATATGACTCAGATTGTTGGACTGATTGTAGATGTTGTAGAAATGACCAGTAGTTAGTGTTACAGGTCGTGAGTTTTGCAATAATTAGCTTTTGGCCCTAAATTGAGAACTAACTGTCATTGGCTCTGTGCAATGTCAACCAGTATTTTATTCTTTTAAACCCTTTAAATCCAGGGAAAATATCATAACAACTGAATTGATAAAAAATTTGCACAGACGTTTATAATGCCCAGACAGTATTATCACTTTCAGCATACTGACACTTGGTCAAAACCCCCTCAGCTCTGAAGTGATACCCTGTGCTTTAAGTGACACCATGGATTTGTGACAAAGTGTCTGTATGTGACAATTAGGAGTGAGAAATGGTTCAGCCTGAAGATAAATTTAAGTGACAAGTGATTCCCTGACTCTTAAAGCAGCACAACCATTGGATTCTCCTCCTGTCCAATACTTCAATATATGACAGGATAGTCAACAAATAAATGCTGAATTTCAAACTTTCTCAACTTGACTTTAATATAAATGCTACGGTGCAGATGTGCTAACATGGTAAAATTTTGCGTGTAAGCCTGCTAATTTTAAAGATTTTTTTAAGAACATCACATACATACATTTATGAGCATGTTTATCATGCTAACATGCTAAAACACCATATGTATACATTTAAACAACAGCAAGATCATTTTTCAGCATACACATGGCATGTCAGAATTACATTAAAGAACCTACCTGTAGACACTGGCTTGTTTCTTTGCTGTCATTGGGTTTGCCTTGAGCCTCTGGAGGAAGTACATCTTTGGCTAGTGAAGTTCAATAATGTAAAGCTGAATCTGGCCAGCTGAGTGTCATATGTCTTTAAATTTGCTAAATCCAACAGATTAAAGTAGTATTATTTCAATTTTGTAATTCAACAGTAATTCTGATCTAAAGACAGCAAAGTTTGATTTGATTTCCACTGCGCAATCAAGAACATCACAGAGCTACAAGCATAACTGTAGACCTACAGTTGTTTTTATTGTAATTAACAATAATAAATATTGGCCTAAAAAGGGAGCTTCAGATGTATACAGTTGACTTAGGCTTTAAGAGTACATATTTTCTGTCCTTCTTACCATTTCTCTTTTTTTCCCCAATCTTTCCATCAGTAAGTTAGCTGGAGTGAGACTTGTCACATCATCTCAGACTCCAGGCCTAGGCCCAGAGATAAGACCGGCTTCCAGCTGTAATCTGCTGAGAAGGGCAAAGAGATGGTCACACACACATATACACACACACAAAAACACAGACAGGCAGTCAGACACAAGAAGGAGAGACTTCACCACTCAAACTCACTCACCATTATCTGTCATGTGACTGACACACACACTCAAGCACACACATATATATGTCGTCCATCTGGCTACGGTGAGATAGGGTCGGCGGTAGAGGAGGTGTGTTGAGGGCAGCTCATGTCTGACAGATTAGACAGGGTCTATTTCCTTGCCACTGAGTTTCGATTTTTGACGGCGCAGCCTGCCATCCCATAATGAAGTCTTTGAGCAGTGACTTAGCACCAAGGACAGGTGGGGGTGCACAGATTGCCCACCACTAATACTAATGACAGCTGGTCAAGTATCAGAGACTGGACAGCCTCTCAGTGGGGTTGTACTGCACATGCTGTTGTTTGAAAACATCATGCTAGCTTATTCTGCTACATCCACACCAATTGCGCTATTTTAGTTTCCTGAACTTTTTTTGCCGCTTAAAGGCAATAATGGTAAACTGTATATGAGCTTTGCTCTTTAAAGTATTACAAACAGGAACGTGTCTCGGCAGCAAACTTGATGAAAATTGCTGATTTTAGCCTGATAAATGATGGACACATGGTAATAACAATGGTCATAAATTCTTACTTCTTCTGCTGTTTTAGTGTAAGAGTTTAATTTGCCAACAATTTTACCCTCATGCAAAAGGACAAAATTTTATCTTTGGAGCTTTAAGTCCTGCTGGCATTCAGTACTCATGGAATAAGATGGAATGATATAACAGTGCTGCCAATGATAACTTATGTACCATGATAAAGACAGAATGGTTTGACATGAAATTAAATGCCAAAAAACATCTTGCTAAAACTAGGAAAATGACTACGATTGGAAGCCGTCAAGAGCAAGGCATGATGTTCAATGGTGTATAATGTTGCATTGATGCTAAGATATGCAAATAAAATCATTAACATTGTCTGTCCAGTGTCTGAATAAATTGACAAGCCATGATTATAATGCTGCGATGGTAAAACAATAATCATTGTGAATTAAGTTTATGGGTTAATTTATTTATCAGTTATTAAATAATTCTATCTTAGTTTCTTTCAATTTAGGTATTTTTGATATTTAAGGTAATGTTTTCTTTGGTGCAGCAAAGTAGACTTATTGGCCTGTGTGTCTGGTAAATTTATTTATTTATTTTGTCTGGTGGAATTTCTTTCTTACCACAGAGAAAAGTCTATGGCGAAACTGCTTGAGAAAGCAGTTTTATTTCATCTTTTTATATTATAGTTTAAGTTCAAACTGTTCACATAATTTCATCTCCTTGTCTCTTTTTATTTATGTATGTATTTATTTATTTTGCAAAGAGCCTATGTCTTGGTTCCTCTGGATTATCCACACACCATGCTGTCAGCACTTTTCAAATAGACTATTTATTTGCTCAAACTCATGTTTAGGCTGCAGATTGGCCAGAGACATCTTTACATTGTTTCAGAAAAGGAAAGCTGATATTTAATTTTATTCACATTGCACTGCTTAAAGCAAAAATAAATAAAACAATAAATAAGTAAGTAAAAAAAAAAGGTAACTGACCTGTATTCTGTTGGGATATCAGCAGAAATTTCTGCCACCTCAAACTGTCAGCACACAAAACCAAAACTATCTGCATGGATATATTTACTGGATTTAGTATTTACAGTATCTACAGTGGCATGGCTTTATGATGTGGCAGTCAGTTTGTTGTGATTTATTGACAACAAGATACTAAAAACATTTTACAGAGAGTGGGACCCACCAGCAATTTTATCTGAGCCTGACCAGTGGACAAGACCTGGCATAATTTCAGTAAACTCACTAAGAAACCGAGTAAGGATGGGACATCAAAATGGGACAACATAAAAAAAAGTTTGAATGAGGAAGGGAAAGGTAAAGGCCACGGTCACATATGCCTGAATTTACGTGCTGAATTTTTATCTCTCACTCACTTTGTTTCTGTCCTAAAGCAGTTTTGTAGAAAATTTTAACATTCAATAACAAAACAAATTCCAGCATTTGCCTTGTGTGGAGTTCATATTAAACCGGCAAAGTCACAGCCTGAACCAATGGCCAGGAGGTCTGTGAGGTTGACCTCACTTGGCTGTCATTTAGCTGTCATCGCATATCCTACACTACCCATATTCAGCGTGACAAGATCAGCTTTCAGGTCATTTGCCTTTATATGTGCATGTGTGACTGTGCCCTAAAGGTAGAGCTGAGACAGACCACAGAACAGCAGACAGTCAACCAGATGAACTTGAAAAACAAAAGAGATAAAGAGATGAGAATGTGAAATGACAGCATATGTAAGTCTGCTGCCGAGACATCCATCACTTCCCCTCAGCAACAATGCTGAAGAGGGCGTCAGTCATGCTTGCCTTGGACTCCAATGAGGGGAACACGAGTCGCCACCAGCACAGCAGCATATGTTTGAGTTGCTGAGTAGCATCACATCAGTCTGCTGATGTGAAAAATGCTTTGGCTGACACATGAAAAAGTTCAGAATTGAGAATTGTGGAAATTATCTGTATTTCACATGAAAACATTACCATCTAGTGGAGAGGAAGGGGAACTGTTACACTGAGAGGGGAAAAGGCTTTGTTACTGTTTATTTTTATTGTCAGAGGATTTTGTGATGATAGCAGTGGAGTTATCATTTTTATGTAATACAGACGTTTGGACTCAGCCAGGCTAACTGTTTTTCTTTGTTTCCACTCTTTATGCTAACCAGCAGTTGGGTTTAGCTTCATCTTTAGCCACTGTACAAACCAGAGGGTGGAATCAGTCAGATCATCCTGATTCTTTGCAACAAACATGATCGCAAAATTATGTGATACAGATTAAAGTTGACATTTTTAATTTGGTTGTTGGAATAAAACTTCATATTCACATGTAGAGGGATACCAATGTGTTGATTTTGTATTTGTTTTTGTGTCTTCACAGTGTGTTTGGCCACATCAGCTATAGGTCAGACTGGGAGCTGGTCAAAGTGGACTTCAGGCAGTCTTTCCCCCGTCAGTGTACTGAGTCAGACTATGATTCCTGGCAGCTCACAGATCTGCAGGTAAAGCACAAACACAATTACAGTACAGATGGACACAGTTTCAGTACATGTGTGCATATAATTTAAACACAATTATCACTTTCTTATTGGTCACCTTAGGGAGAAAAATGCATTATGGGCCAGGAGCGGAGTTTCAGGAAGAGGAAGGACACAGCATTCTGCATCAAAGGAAAAAGCTACACCTCGGCTCTCTCTAGCAAACCCTGTCAATGCACCGAGAAAGACTTCAGCTGGTGAGCACTGACTCTACAAGATCATATAACATAATAATTATATGTCACATCAATAATGATGGACACAGGGGGAATAAAACATGAACAAAAAATTGTTTAAGCATGTAATCGTAGTTTCGTAGATAAAATTCAAGAATAATTGGCTGGAAAAATAAATGAATAAATAGATGAAATAGCACATAAAAATTTTTAAAAATATGATAAACTTAGAGTTTGAACATTTGCTACTACAATGCATACATGGATATTAAAAAGATACCATCACCATGGAAAATCAAATGTTTCATTGATTATTATTTTATTATACTAAACTGACTGTAATTGACCAAATAAACAATTTCTAAATTTGTTGCCCTTGATGTCACAATATTTTCCATTATTTTCTCAGACAAGCACATTTTTTGTGTATTTTATGATTTGAAAAGAATTACCATGTGTTTTATTCTCTAATTTAAGTTTACTTCAGATTGACTTTTGACACACAAACATAGAGTGCCACGGTATCAAATTTTCAGTTCAGTACGTCTACTCCTTGTTTTTCATTGTTCTGTCTTATCTCTTTGTCTTTGTTGTGTTTGTGTGTGTAGTGACTATGGTTTCGAACGGTCCCACATAGAGGGTAAACGCTGCTTTGCCGACTTCTGGCACAATCCAGATTCACCACCCGAGGACTGCCATCTAGGACAAACCTATGAGTCCAGCACTGGGTATGTGCATGTGCACAAACACGCAAACATGGACATTAGCAAAGTGATCCTTCCAGCCTTAGCCAGCTTAATTTTCACACATATGACACCCCTTGTTGGAGTCCTCAGTGAGTGGCTTCCTTTTTTGCTTTCTCAGCTTTACACTGCCCTCCAGTATTCCCAGACTTCCTAAGCAGCCCACGGATTATGAAAATCCTCTTTCATTTTTGCCCTTGACAACCTTTGTTCAATCTTGCATTCAAAACACAAAGGAGGCACTTAGAGTGATTGAACGGCTGCCATTGATTTAAGCCAAATAGCCTCTTTTGATCATCCACTTTGTGAATCAGTGTTTTTTGACCTCCCTTTAGGTATGTTGGTAGTTTAGCTTTATCTTTAACAAAAACATAAGTTGATACTGATCCTTTCATCTTTTAGTAAAAAGAACTTACAAACATTTCCATAAATTTTGAGATATTCCTCTTACACTTGTGCTCTCCTCTGCCGTGTTTCAGCTACAGGAAGGTGATATCCAACATATGTGAAGGTGGACTGAACAAGCAGCAGAGCGCAAAACAGCACAACTGCCCTCTGCTGCCCCCTCAAGGACTGCGGGTCGGCATAAAGGGGCAGATGTTGGCCGTGGCACCTGGTGATGACATCACATTTATTGTCCATCAGGAACAGGTAGGATGAAACCGGTTTTCTTGATTCATCTTTTCCGTGCTTCCTTTGTCTTCTGATAGTCCTCATTCCTTCCCAACAGGGTGACACCAGCAGCACCAAGTACCAGGTGGACCTTGGGGACGGAGTTCGGGCAATTTACCAGAACCTCACGGTTACAGATGAGCCCATCCAGCACCGCTATGAGAATCCAGGTGTTTACAAGGTCACGGTGAAGGCTGAGAACATGGCAGGACACGACGAGGCCACCATGTACATCCAGGTCACAGGTCAGCCTCCCAAATAGTCACTGAACATTTTTATGTGGTTATTAAACAACTGTGCATTGCTTTTTGTCTTGAAAGGTGGTGTTTTTTTCTTTCTAATTAGTTCTCACCTGAGCCTTTTTAAGTCTTTTAGACCAAGTTCAAGTCAAATCTCAGCTCTTTCAGTCAATTTTTTTTTTTTTTTTTTAAAGATATTTTTTCAGGCGTTTTTGCCTTTAATGATAGGACAGCTGCGAGATTGGACAGAAAACAGGGAGAGAGAGCAGGTAGTGACATGCAGCAAATGATCGGAGTTGGAATCGAACTCGCGACCGCTGTGGGGAGGACTGAGCCTTCCGTACATGGGCTGCTCTACCAAGCGAGCCAAACAGAGGCCCCAGTCAAGTTGTTATGGTTCATGTAGCTAAGCTAAATAACTTACATATAGCAAAATGAAAAAAAATCAAACAATCTAAACATTTAAATAGAAAAAGCACAATAACATCCAGTTGTATGTGAAGAATCACAAATGTTTTAAATTATAAAGAGCACATTTTAGAATCTGTTAGTTAACTTTAAAAAGTAGTCACTCATATTATTTTTGATAAAACAACTCCATGAATTTTTGCTGTTGAATGTAGAAGGCTGTCCATAATAACAATGATGCTGAATGTGCAAAATTGAAACAGAGACCTGAAAAGCTTTCATTTTAAATATCAGGATGGATACAGGATACAGATTTAAAGAGGAATCAAAAGGAACATTAGACTGACTCGTTTATTAAATATATCCGTCACAAATATTAGCCGAGATCTACTGATTCAGACTTGCGCCATGATTGTAAAAAAGAACTGCCAGGAAAAGCCATGGCCCTGACATACAAATCCTAATAAGCTCGATGCACATGCAGACATATGTGTTGTTCACTGGAATCAATAAGGTTCAGGTATTTATACAAAAACATTCTTGTAGGTAATTTTATGATTTTTTATTTTTCATTCAGTAGCAGCCGTCCTCCTCATTGTGCTTGAAACCAGCCAGGTGGCATAAAAAGTAGGACAGTTCTGATATCTGTGCAATGAAAACGTATTGAAAATAATCTTGAATATAGCATATAGCGATAAAAAAAAGCAGAGTTCATTTATTAACCTGAAACAGGAACTAGCACATAAATAAATGATCATGGGAAACAAATCTATGGTGTTTTAAAACATAATGTGGTGTCTTGTTATGGGTATTTATTTGAGTTTAAGCTGAAAATGAAGACTCTCAGTAGTTGTCATGAGCTGTCAAGATTGTACTAGATTCAGTCTCTTATATAGCACCTGTATCATTTGGAGGGCTTGAAAGTTTTTATTGTTCGCAAAAAAAAAGTGTTTGTGATGTTACAAATAATGTTATTTTTTCTCAAAGCCCCTCTACAGGAGGTACACTTGGAAGTGGTTCCCATTGCTGGGAGAAGCCATGAGGTCAACCTGACAGCCGTGGTTCTTCCCACTGAGGCCAACCTAACTGTCTTCTATTGGTGGATAGGAGACAGTCTGCAGGTAAACAACATGCTACAAATTCCCACCTATGAAATTAATGGACTTCAAAATAAACTTAATAATTCCGTAAAGCACTATAAGTTTATTTATTGGCCACTGAGAGGCATCAAAACAAGTTGAAATTGCAACATATCATTTTAGAAAGTTGTCATAGCTACTCTCTCAGCCAGAAAATTAACCCAGTGGATAAATTCAGTACCTATTCTCTTTTAGCTATGTTTGTCTATCAGCTAATGAGAAAAAAAACCCTCCAACTTTAGTTCCTAAATGCAACACAGTGTTAACCAGCTAGTTTCCAATTTGTCTACTGTGTGATGTCAGAAAGTTAGTGCACGCTGGGTCTATCAGAGCTTTAAATTTAAGATGATTATTTAAGCCCAACTGCATCATGTCATCAAAGAGGTCATCAATTTGACACCCATGACTTTTCAGACATCTTGTATACTAAGTTGACGTAACTTACTGCTGGCCTGCTGTGCCTTTGTCCTGTAGCCAACGCTGACTCTGCAGAACAGCCTTCTCACCCGGTTCTCAGAGACAGGAGACGTTTCAGTGACCGTCCAGGCTTCAAACGGCCGATCCATGGTGCAGGATACCAGGACAGTCAGAGTCTATGGTGAGGTCATGACATCTTAAAGAACCTCCTCTCTAAAACTGTAGGCATGGAGAGAAAAGAAAGTATTTGTTTGCATTATTAGTTCTTTATTTTATATTAAACATTGGTCTAACATGAAAAAGATAAATCTCAGAACCTTTTCTTATTTTTTGAATGAAATAGTTAACTACACAAAAATTGACACTCTACACTTACGAATTAAAAAAAGGGCTCTCATCAAGCTACTTGAATTACTGTTTAAGTTGTCTACACTGCTATAAACTATAATTTTTATCATATTAGCCCAATTAGACCATATTTGATGACGAATATCACTGTACCTATCTGATAATGTTGCAGACAATGAATAATTAAAAAAAACTTTTAACCCAAAACTATACTGATTGGGCTTTAAAAAACAGTAGTTTCTTAGCAGATGAAACTCAAGTTAACTTAACTTAACTTAACTTAACTTAACTTAACTTAACTTAACTTAACTTAACTTAACTTAACTTAAGCATCACTTATGAGATATTTACAGAGGGTTTAACAACATCTTGCAGACTTTTTTAAGTGGTGTAGTAAAAGGTGTTGTTTTATTTGGAAGCTGCATTCTTTTGTGTCTTAAGAGAGTGACGGTGTCATGAATGTTTGTAATAGTAAAGCAGAGGTTGATTTTTATGTTGGAATTTTGGGTGGGACCCACTTCAGTTTAAGTTGACTATTTTTATTGGAGTTGAATGGTCTGTAGTAATCAGATTCATTACATTCACACATCTTTTTTATTCTGTATTTAAGCACATATTTTTAATATACGGGCAAGCTACTTCCATCTGTGAATACTAATGATGCATTTCTACATGTACAGACTATAATTTCTCTATATGTACCTTCCCCAAAATAAATATCTATCCACTCAGGACATATGTGCAAACATTTGGGTTTCGATATCTGTGTGTTTTTGTTATATATATATATATATATATATATATATATATATATATACTAATATATAGGGGTGTCATATATAGACTAATATACTAATATATATATATATATATTGACCATTAATTCTTTGGCACACCATATTAAATATCTATGACTTAGGTAAATCTTGCTGTAATGATTCATTTTGATTTTTTTGATCATGACTGTTATCATTAAAAACTATTTTTTGCAATGCCAGATAACTTCCAGGTTATCCCTCTGAGCTTCAGCGCAAACCTTGACCGATTTAACCCAAACATCCCAGAGTGGAGAGAGGACATTGGCCAGGTGGTCACCAAAATACTCTCTAAGGTAGGAACAAACACAGTGTTAAAACCAATGATGATTTAGACACAACTTAACTTCCCTCCTTACAGTTTTTTCACAACACTTTGCTTTGTAAAAATAATAGATCTATTGGAGAAAAATAATCTAAAAATGCATTTAATGTCTACAATTTGTCTTACATGAAGACACATAAAGAGAAATAACAGAACAGTGAGGGGAAAAAACTACTCAGTACACATTTTAAAACACTACCAAGTCTTCATCCATGTTATCAATTTTTAAGGCTGTGTTCTTAGACACATGAATGCTTTGAGCTTCATACTAGCATAAACATCCTTACATGCTTACAATATGAATGTTTACATGTGGTTTTTAGCAAATATAATGTTCACATAAATTGTCATCTTTTCACTCTATTAGCAGGCTTACTTTTGATAATTTGCACTTAAACAAAAGTAAAGTGGGTGCTGAGTGAAATAATCTTAGTTTTTGTAGGCATGGTCATAAACTATTACATAAAAGAAAATATCGTAAGAATTATTGGATCAAAAGTATTATTACAAAACATCTTGAGTCGGAGAGAACAATACCCCTGTTCTAAATGTCAAGAATAAACATTCGGCTTAAAAACCTTACATGTCAAAAGACATACTGGCGTTGCCATCCCTAAAAATAGATTTTAGAGTGTGAAATTGGTTGAAAATAGATCTTTGTTGTAATGTGGGTCTAATGTGAGGTTATGGTTGACGTAATCAAGTCCCTATACGAGCAAACAGCTACTATCAGCGTTCATACAACACAGCCAAATATTAGCATCTCACTTGAGTTGTTTTTGTGGCCACCTGACAAACTATGTTTAAAGGCTATTCACTAACTTTGTCTGCCATTTTTGTGGTGGGTAATAGCATTTTTGAGTTTATACTGAGCTTTTTCACTAAAATCATCTGCCTATTGCAGCTGGACACAGAGTTAATAAAAGCAGTTTTTTGGGCTGTGAAACAGAAACAATAAGCTAAAAGAGGCTTAAATGCTCTGTAACACATGTAGTTCATTCCCTGCAGATTTGATCATAACTACTCACTCTTTACGCATTTTTCATTTGATCCATTGTTACTAGATATATAAATATTGTTGAGAGCAGCATTAGGACCTGACTGACCTTTAACCTTCTGTTCTTAGATCACAGGTGTCCCTCAGGAGTCCCTTGTTACGGTGGTAAAGCCAGGCCTCCCAACCACTGCTGATCTATACGTCCTCCCTCTGGACAGCAAACCAGCCAAGAGGAGTATGTTTGGTGATAAGGTACATGCTTGTGCAAAGAAATCCATATCTAGTATACTCATTTTTGTTCTTTTGTCTTGTTAACTTTTTTGTCCCAAAGCTTTTGAGACAAACTTTTAACATAAAATCTGATTGTTTGTTTACATCTCTCCCTCCTCATTTTCTGGATTTAGAAAAAGGCTCAGACAGAGATTTACAATGTTCTTAACTTTCATTTGCAATATCTGAAATTTCTTAAGGCCTGTAACCTTCAGTGGGTTGAAAGAGATGACGGTTCTGAGACTGAGCCAAAACTTTACTTGTTGTGACACATTGCTTTCTCTGTACATTTATCAGAATAAAAAGCAAGAATTTTCCTTAATTTAATATCTTGTCATCTTCAGCGTATTCCAGCCATCATGCAGGCCTTCAATGACAACAATGTCAGCTTTGTGGTCCGAGGAGGTCTACAAGTGCTGGTGATGTTAGCTGACCCAAAAGCAGGTACTGTATATTCAAATGCTAATTGTTTTAATTAACATACAGTCAGCTTTTAAACTATCTATTTTTTATGTTTTTTAATGATAATTACATGTTATTGATTTATTTCCAAGGGCTAGGTCTAATTGGTAATGACTCAACAGCTACAGAAGCAGAGACTGGTGCGTTCATGAACCATAAACCTGCAGCTTTCCATAGGGATGCACTTAACCACAACACTTTAATTCCTGCCCCTTTCCTTTCCTGGTTTCCTAACAAATCCAAATCTCGTCCAGTAAAAAACCTGTCTGTGCTGTGCAGTGCTTTTTCATCTACTTGAATGTTCTTCACTGTTTAAAAACTAAATTGGTTTTGTTTTCAAATGAGGGCAGTTTCTTAAAGTTTGATGATTTAAACTTCTTTTTACCTCTTCCTTTACTTTGATTCTGCAGTTTTTGACTCGAGATCTCTTTCTCTCTTGAAGTGCTATCTAAATTTACCTGTAACAACGTTTTGGGTTTTTCATTTTTTTGACATCAAAAATAATGTTTCAGTAGTGTAAACATGATGCATATTTTATTGGGTATCACTAACACAGGCTACCATGGAGCTGTTGGAGGTCCAGGTGTTTGGGCTCTAGCAGTCATTTTCCTAATCAGCATCATCTCCACCGGCTCCTTCATCCTCTACAAGTTCAAAAGGTGAGTTATATGATGTTTAAGAGCAGTGACAAGTCAGTAAGCCCAGACAAATAAAGCTGGAAAGAAAATAATAAAATACAATGAAAAAAATAGAAAACAAACAAAAAAAACTTGTACAATAAAATATTAAAAAAGTACAATTTTCTTCCACCTCTAAAAAAAGGCTGATATACCAAAGTATTTGACTTCCATTTGTTTCTTTGATGATTAAGTGGTTCCTTTATATTTTTTCTGACCTATGATATAAGTTTAAGGCTTCCAAAATTTAATATCTACTTGAAAAAAAAAAAACAGGTTAATACTATGTTGTGTTGTACCTCCCAACCTTGGCAAATTGCATGAAAATTCAAAGTACAGAATTCATGCAAGTAATACCTTGTGTAACTGCATGCTGTCTTTTCACACCAGTACTCACACCAGTAGCACCTCCCTGCGTCCCAAACACAAATGCCCACCAAAGTCACTTGAATTAAAAACATGCAATGCAAAACTACAGCCCCATCTTACGAAAACAACAAATCCCACAGTCCTTGGCTTAGGACTGAGGATGCCTATCCCCCACTGTTTTTCAGGAAGCTTCCGGGCAGCCGCAATGTCTACGCCCAGATGCACAATGAGAAAGAGCAGGAAATGACCAGCCCCGTCAATCACAGCGAGGACACCCAGCACATCATCCAGGGCGAAGAGTTCATCGACGATGACCTGGACTCGCAGACTCTAGGTAACGCAGGAGGTAGCCCCGCCTTCCGTTCCCTTATAAGGACTACCACTAACCACTGCTACTAAAACCACAAGCCACTAACACCAGCAGCTAACACACACCAAGGTACTGGGGGATTCTCTCTTTTTCATCCTTATCTCTAGTGTTGCTAAAAGCCCTTAGGTTTTTAAAATAAACAAATATTTATTTTTCCCTCGAAGGTTGGTCTCAAGGGGCTCTTTGGGTCATCACCTGCATTGCAAGCACATTAAAATCATATCATAACTGTATGCAATATCATGTTATTGTGCCATTTATTGAAATAAATGTAATTTTGTGAGGTTAAATTTTAAAAAAAAATTACCTCAACTCTGTATGTACTATTAAGTCTCCATTAAGGCAACAGTTAACTGTTGGCAGTTTGTTCATAATTGAAGACATTTTATAACAAACTCATAACTGCCTCAAATTTATCATAAATTAACAATTTGGAAATTTCTGATGTAATATGCGATTAGTATTTGACTTATGCCTTTTATTTTAAATAAATATACAGTTAATTCCAAAAGCAGCTGGGCTAGCTCTGATATGTTGAGCCATGGTATGTTAAGATATGATATGATATGATATGATATGATATGATATGATATGATATGATATGATATGATATGATATGATTTGATATGATATGATATGATATGATATGATAGCTATGCTTATGATGGCAATGTCTTGTAATCTGGGATGTAGTGGAAGGTTGACAAAGGTGACATCAATAACCATGAAGAAATAAGAATTAATTTATTCACTCTCATCAAAAATAAAGACATTAGCCTCCGTGTACATAATTATGCCACAGTCATCATGTCAAACTATCATATTTTGGAGGCAAAACAAAATACTTTTAATGTAAAAAGTCAAGTGTTATAGGGGGTTGATGTTCATCATGAAAATAACCCCTGGCAACCACTACATCACTAAATGTGACCAACATTTGAAGGGCTAACATAAAGCGATATTGTTAAGTTTGCATGAATGTCTTTCTTAGATAAACACTAAAGGTATCTTGTGAAGTTTTGAGCATGAGTAGCACTTTGGAGCAATGTTCTGATGAGTTTATCTTGTTTTGTTTTTGTTTGGTTGTTTGTTTGTTTTTGGTTTTCTTTGACAGTTAATTATGATCGTGCGAGCTGTCAATCAAGCAATTAATCATTTAGTGGTTTGACAGAATATTGTTTAACAACAAATTAAATAATGGATTGATCATTTTGATATAATTGCAAAACACCCACTAGTTCCAGCATCTCAAATCTTTTATTTGGTTTTTCTGTTTTAAATAGAAATGTTAATATAGTATGTTTGGATGTCACTGCATGATGTAATGAGTCTTTATTTACTGAAAATTTATAGATCAAACAATTAGTTGTTTAATTGTCTATTAAAATAAATGGAATAAGATAAGAGATAAGAGATAAGATATTCCTTCATTAGTCCCGCAATGGGGAAATTTGCATTGTTGCACCTCCACCGGGTCAAGGGGGCAGCCCAGGACAGAGCTGGCCTTCTTTATGAGTTTGTCCAGCTTCCTCCTGTCTGCCACCGAGATGCTGCTACCCCAGCTGATGACCCCATAAAAGATGGTGTAGTGGTTCCAAAGCAAGCTTTGGCCCCCCTTTCAAGGGTCTCATGAAAAATCTGAGTCTTCAGATGAATAATTGAACAAAAAAGACAAAAAATAACATGTGAGTTTTAATTGGTGGTTTTGTTTTGTTTTGTTTTGTTTTGTTTTGTTTTGTTTTGTTTTGTTTTGTTTTGTTTGGTTTGGTTTGGTTTGGTTTGGTTTGGACTAGTTCTTGCTATCTTTGTGACACATTATACAATTTACCTGTTTAGCCTTAAACTGTTATAACCCTAACCCCTGAAATTATCTGAGAGGAAGTTCCTCTTTAAAGGGATTCTTTGCAACTCACCTGAAACATGAGAGAATGGGTCTCTTAAAATATGTTGTTTTTGTAAGGGATCACAAGCCAAAGCAGTTTAAAATCACTGGTTTAATTGTAAAACAAATTTTTAAAAGCCTAAATCCAAAATCTGAAAAATAACTAGTAACATAAAGTTGTTGAATAAATAAACGATCATGAGTAAAGGAAAAAAAAAGCAGACAAACATTAAAGAAAAAATAAAGACCTTGAGATTTTAGCAACATGGACTCTGTCTGCTTACTGTCACATGAAGCTGGCTGAGAAAGGACACGCATTCCATATATTTGTTCAGTTGCAAGGTTGCATAGTAAAGTAAATGTGTCAGAAAACTCCACAGCTTACCTCGAACACAAGTGAACCACAGTGTGTAAGGGTCTGGACTTTTTATGCTTTTGTCCTTTCTTTCTTTTCTTCCCTCCTCTTACCAGGCAACCATTCAGGTGTGGTCCTAAGCATCAACTCCAGAGAACTACACAGTTACCTAACCAGCTGATGGCTGCCATGGCAACGCTACCGTGCTAGCCTAGACTGGCCTAGCCGGCTAACGAGCACAGGGACTCCACTCTGCCTTCCTCCTTCTCTGTCCTCTCCTTCTCCTCCTTCTCTTCCTTGGACACTTCACCGTCACTCTATGGCCTCCTCCTCCAGCTTTTGTGTGTGTTTTTTTTAATATATATATATATGGTTTGGAATGAGGTTTGGGTGGGGGCTTAGTCTGGTGGAGGAGGGATATCTCCTTCACCTCCATCTTTTTATTTGAGGCACTCTGCTTTACCTAATGTATTTACATAAATGCAAGCCTTGTTTCCCTTTTCCCTTCCCACACCAGTCGTGGAGAACTGCACTGACAAGTGGTGAGGAAAGAGGTCTTAATAGCATCACAGCAAGAACACTCAATCATTTGTATGTTGGGAAAAAAAAAATATGTGTCACTTAATGACACCCAAAATCAGCAAGCATTACTCACTGCACTGGTTTTTCACAATAGGAGAGTGTAGATGCATCCATTGGCCACTGCAGGTAGTAAATGGCCAAAGAACAGTATGCTAAAATGATTTCCAAGCATCAAAGGTAACGTGCATCATGGTAGTGAATTCCAAATAAAAGTCCCCTCCACCCCTCCCAACACACACACACACACACACACACACACACACACACACACACACACTCACAGTTTTGTTTTATTCTCTCATTGTTTCCCACAATACTAAACACTCTCTCTTCACAGGCAATAATATTCTCTCAATGGAATGTAGGATATGATAAACCCTTATGTGTTTGCATATGACTAGTGTACAGTGCAAACACAAGAGGGCAGTGTTGCACTTTCTTAAATTCCTACTCACAGGTACTTAGAGAGCTCAGAATCTTTGGAATATTGTATATTTTCAAAATTCCACTGCATTCATTATCCTTGTGTTCTTGTTTGTACCTCACACATTTACACACATTGTTGAGTGGTGTTTAAAATCGGCACCACCTTTGTAGGAGCTCATCGTCAGTCCCATGGTGCCTAAAACAGCAGATGTTAATCTGCTCAGTGACATTACCTGCTGTCAAGTTTATTTATTTCTAATAACAGTGCGCCCCTTCCTGCTCCTCCTCCCCACAATTTCTGGGTCAGAGGTCAAAGCGGACTCGTTCAGTGGAGACAAAGGTCGCCGTCATGGAGGGAAGGTGTAGTTGATATATTTTACTGTATCAGCCTATATTAGGCGTAGCCCCGCGGTAGAATCATGTCTCCTTAAAGGTTTGGTTTGTTGTATGTAAATGTGTAAATATGAACAATCTCCACTTTGTAGATATTCCCTTTGACATGTGTGTGAGTGTTTTACACTACTACCAAAATACAAAGCGTTTTTTGTTTGTTTGTTTTTTGGAGTGAACCTTCACTGAGTTTCCTGAATTTGAAAAATTCTTATGGTTTCCACTTTTCTCAATACCATTGCCTGCCTCACATGTATCCATTTTCCAATACTTTCAGTGTAATCTCATGAGTAAATTAATTTTATGGTCTTCACTGTTAACTGGAAATAATTTCATTGTCTTATAAAAATACTCACAGGTACACAGTGAAAACTATGTATATGGATATTTTTGATACACTTGCCAGTTTTTGTCATTTTTTTCAGTATGTATAAAACACTGGTTATGGTTTCTGTTGCCTTTTGCTTAAGTCTTTTTGTTTGTTTAATTGCACTAATGATGTGCTGTCGTTGTGCACCGGACAGCAAATGAACATGTCTACAGACTGAATCAAAAGGTCTTTGGATAAAAGGCCTTTACAGACTATAAATGCTACGACTAAGATCACCCTTTGGTTCGTCTTGTATTTGATACAAACAACAGACTGCATTCACTTGTTCTGATTAACACCTTAATTCATCTTTTGTACATATTCTGCTCATGTTTAACTTAGTTTTCTCGTGTCGTGTTATCAGTGTATCGAAGCCCCCTTTAATAAAGGGGGAAGTGGGAATTTTGATATTCCAATATAATGGTGAAGGAGTCTCACAGCTGATGGCACAGATCATGTAATCATTTTTCTTTCTTCTTTTTGCTGTTTGATCTATTGATTTTGTTATTAAAAATAATTGTGTGTCCTCATCAGGGAGCGTAATGCACTTAACCTGCATCCTGGAATAAATCACTCCCATAACTTGTATTTCTGTCAGTTTTTATCTGATTGGTTTACACACTGTGTTCTTCTTCTTCTTTGTCTTCTTCTTCTTCTTCTTCTTCTTATTATTATTATTATTGTTATTATTATTATTACAATAACCATGTCACATTATAATGAATCATATGAGGATTTATATGATAAAATATCATAAAAACTTCAATTGCTCATTCACAATTTGAATTTGGATTGACCTCCATCCATCTTTGGGTTAAGACAGTGTGCATTAACAATTTACTGTTTTTGCAACTTAGTTGCAACAGTAATATAACAGTATGCATCAGGGAAACACTTGATCATAAAAAACAATGAACTGAGGGCACCAACTTCAACAAAACTTCTTAATGATAAACAACTTAGTGACAGACATCGAGATTTCCCTGAAACATACTCTACTTTACCTGTAGCTGTATACTTTTCCTTGACATGAATGTCTATTAACACATTAATCAAAACATAGTAGTTTTGGCTTTCAAACTTGAAGAAATAAGGGTGGAAAACAGAGATAATTTAATTAAATTTCGTGAGAGAGAGCACTTGTCAACCTGTTCTTGTTCATAGGTCCTCAAATAATAAATCATGGGGTAAAGGGTTAGTTTATAGAGTTTGTCATGTTCATAACATAAGTATGTAAAAATAGTTGCACTCATGTGATAATAAATCAACACTGATTTCACTTGAATCTCTTTGTTTAACAGTTTCATACCTCCCAGCCTACTCCCTTTGTGGACTTTAGTGCATTTCATACAGTGTCACAGACAGCTTTACCTTGAAGTTTGTTTAAAGCCATTTGCCTCCCACTAAAGACGAGACATTAAAGGGTATCCTGTGTGTCTGTAGATGCCAAGAAGAGAAAATTGTTATGTGATCACCTAGAAAAGAAAATCCACATTCATAGTGAAGGGATGGATGGTAACAGCTCATTATCAAATTCAGCCTTTTTGACTTTTTATAAATCTACAGGTATAAAATCTGAAAACAGTATAACTACATTTTAAAGCAACACAGCAGTGCCTGTAATACATTTGTAAATAATTTAATATTCGAAACCATATGAAATAAAATACACTCCAAGTGCAGTGAGTGTAGTGCAGGATTCTTGCTGGAAATAACAAGTCAGAAACAATAATGAAGTGTTAAGGTACTTGGGGCCCTATCGCACACCCGGCGCAAACGTGGTGCACCAGTGGCGCAGGTGTCATTGCTATCGTACACCCGGCGCAAATGTCATTTTTGCCACAAGTGTGCGATAGCAAATCCATTTGCGCCGGGTCTGTGTGCCGAGGGGCGGGAGGTCTGAGAATGAAGGCGAAATGGAGGCGTGTCCTGGCACGTTTGCTATCGTACACCCGGCGCATTGAGATCAAATGCGCCAGGAGTTTAGACCAGCCAAAACCTGGTCTAAACGGAGGCACAGACATTAAAAACAGCCTGTAGCATGATGATAAAAACAAGGAAATATTACTATGAAATAATAATTATCTATAACATGAACCCTGAGCCAATAGTTCTGTCTCCTCACCGCTGAATCTTCTGTCTTTGTTTAAATTCAGTATCAACGAGGGCTGAAAGAAAAACAGTCTGTCAACCATTAATTACCACATGTATTCTATTCACAAAATGAATTTAAATTTTAAGTGTGTGCGTGCGTTCCTGCGTTTGCCTGTGCAGGCTAAAATTTATTGTATAAATAGATATGACAAAATATGGGAATGTTTGCTCTCCAAACAATTTGACTTAAGGGGGGAATTAGCTAAGAGATGTCTGACACAGTACATTTATTAAGCTTCGTCCCTGTCCAGTTAAATAACTAAATAAATACGGTAAATCCTCGTAGTTCAGCCATCTGTTTACATTTGCAACCAGTCTTTAAAGGGAATGAGAGCGGATTCTCTGATTTTTTTTTTTTCAATTTTGATCAAAGAAACACCCATGAAACACCCGTGAACTGGACACTCCTCTGAATTAATGAAAACCTCATGCCATGCTCTTGAGCCAGGCGCAAGTGTAAGATAAGGCCCCAGGTCTTCTTTCTTTTGTTCCACACATTAACAGTTAAAGTTGATGCATGTAGCAAATAAATGATTTCATCTCTGAGGGATGTTTTTATATGATTTTACTAGACAGATTCAGACTGATTAAAGACTACACTCCTACATTTGTATATTGATAATAGCGCAATGTATGTATGAGTAGATAGAATCAACAATCCTTATTGGTTTCTGATAAAGAGGTTACATTAGATTCCACATCAGAGTACAGTTTTCCTCTCCAGTTTCTTCTGAGGATTTTTTCATCTCCTTGAGGAAGATGTTCCCATCAGGCTGCTCTCTCCACTTCAGGGAGACTCCACTCACTTGATTCTCCTTCAGTTTGTTCTGAAGCTGCAAAGCACAATTGGCAGCAATTTTAAATAATTCAAGACTCAATATTTTAAGTTGTTTTTTTAATCTCAAAATAGGTTTATTCAGGATCCAAAGTAACTGTTTGAAAATATGAGACAAACTTTTGTCTGAATATTTATTAATTGTGACATAGTGACATGTGTTATTGCTGTTGTGTACTGTGTACTGTGTTGTGTTATTTTCATTTGACTAAACACAAAAACCAGCCAAGTTTGTCTATCCTCATCATAACAGTAACTTCTCTGTATTCACTGTAATTTCTGCTTTGCATGCTACACTGTAGAAGCCTCTGTGCCTTTACAAATGTAGTTTCAACAGTCCCAGCTAACACATGGTCTTTAGTTGCTCCATATGGCAAAACTTGAGACAAAAGAAACATTCAAAATATGCAAACACTTTGCTTTGCATCTGTCCTTTGGTTCAAGTATGGATGGATTTTTGAGCCTCACCTTTTCCAGGATTTGTGCTCTCACTGCAGGGTCATTCAGATTGACAGAGGGATCATCTGGCTTCATCCTCAGCTTGAATACACGACTCTTTACTGGTGCTGAACACAGAATGAGGAGAGAATCAAAATTTAAATGTTCTGTAAAGGTAGCTGAACCGATGAAACTTGCTTACAATGAGACAGAAGCACCAGATTATAAGGCGCATTAAGCTAAACAAAACAGTCAGATAAGTCAAACTTTATTCAACCCACCCACACATACACACACACACACATACACAGAGAGAGAAAGAGGTGACTTAGCTGATTGATAGGTTTTACTTGCAAAAAAGTTGCTGCTGGTAAATGTGGAGATAATTTTTAAGAATTTTAGAAGATTTTTTGCTGGAAATCTTATGAATATCAACCCAGGTAACAATAAGTAAATGAATTATACATTAATGGAATATATTAATTGAATATATTGATTTTATTACATGTTGTATTATTACCATTCTGTTACTGTATTATTACCCTGAATGGGCAAGTTACAAAGAAATAAAACTAGGAAGATAATGTTGTTTAGTGAAAAGTTTACCTTTTTTTACCTATAACTAGGTACAGTATTTGAGAAATTGTACTTACAAACTGCCCACCTTTAAATTGTTGTCAGGGCTTTACCAACTGGTTAATACTCAGCTAATCACACGATATATTAATATCTGTATACATGTTGACTAATAAGTAATTAGAAATATCAACACAAAACTTGTAAATTGAGTTTTAACTCATTTGAAAAACTTCTCATAGTTTGTCTACAGCAGAGTGCCGACGGGGAGATTTTTTACAACGTAAAACGTCTCAGATGACCATTGTTTTAGCATCATTATGGGCTTTTTAAATCAACCAGGTATTGCTCTTTTTAGCCTTTTGCATGGTATATGGGCTAAATATTATCTTATGTGATTCAGGCTTCTCTCCAAATGACAGTAAAATACTCACCAGGTTTGGGAGCACCATAGCAGACAAATGGTAATCTCCTTTCACAGCGAGAAAGGTTCCATTTCTGTGATCCCTCCAAATTTACAGCACCACAGAGGCCTTTGGTACTTTTTAAGCCATCTGGGACTGAACCTCCTACCCAGCCTCTGAATGTGGAGTTACTTCCATCAGACCAGGAACTGCTAGGATTTCCAAGCAAACCGATCCATGCTGTTTTGGTAATCACCTTTTGGATGTTCTGATTGACCATGTCATTCCTTAAAGTGGGCAGTTCTGCGAAAAGACTGTTGCAGTAACTCTCAGCATTGGACCAACTCTCATTTAAGGACATTCTCGTAACACGAGGATTCATCGGTGTCCCTTTATATTGGAAAAAATATATTTCGGTTAAAATACTGAACTTCAACAACAAAATTATTATCAGAGAAGAAAAAAGCCTTTGCTTTGCATTTACCAAGTTCACAGATGACTTCATAAACCGATGCACAATCACGGGCCACCCATGAAAAACTACCACTGCCATTTTTTTCAACCGCTACACACAAGTGATCATCTGGTTCATCAGGTCCCCAGTTTCTATAATCAGCTCCACTCCCACTGTATCCATCTGACCACCTCCAGTCAACACTACCATACAGGCCAATCCAGACTTCATTGTTGTAACCAGAAGATGAAACTGTGTTGATGAACTGATTCATGTATTCAGTGTTTTCAATGGTGGCCAGATCTGTGTATTTCTCTCTGCAGTAGGTTTGAGCTTCATTCCAATTCAAATATTCATCAACGTAGTGATACTGATGAGGAAGGCCTGAGGAGAAGATGTGCAAACCTGAGGATGACACAAAAAAAATCCAGGCAGTAAATATGTTTCTTCAATATTCGGTATAAATAAATTAATACTGTCAGATATTACTAAAGAACTCACTGACCTGCGAGACAGAAAACACCCAACAGCATCCTCTCCATCATGATGCAGCTCTGTGCAGTGTGTGTCAATTTACACTATGAGGAAAAACACTACCTCTGTATTTTTTTATCCTCCTCTCTTTTGCATTTATTATTCAAAGTGCTATGTGATAGTTGACTTATTGATTTGATTCGGTAATACATCATGGGAGTGGCTTGTTCAGTAATTTGGAGGTCGGTGGTTCTGTGCCCGACTCCTCCAGTCTATATGTCAAAGGGTCCTTGGACAAGATACTGCAGAATTGATTGCTCCTGATGAGTGTTCTATTTGTGGTTCAATGTGTGTGTATATATGACTCCCTGATGACTGACACTGTGCAGTGGAGCCACCTGCCAGCAGTATGTTTGTCTGTGAGTGTGAGTGTGAGTGTGAGTTTGAGCGTGGGTGTGTGCGTGTGCATGTGTGTGTGCGCGTGTTTGTGTATATGAATGGATGAATGTTGAATTGTGTTTTCAAGTGCATTAATTGGTTGAAATAATAGAAAAGGCATTTTATAAATAGAGTCCATTACCATCAAGATGAACTCAGAGCACATTTTATTGCTAATATTTATTTGATGGGGTAAGTTCCCCCCAGCTGTAAAACTAATCATATATTGACACTTATCTCTGGTGGTTTACAGGCATGCCAAAAGATAATGAGGTTTTCTCAGGCAAATCACTGAACACAAAGTTGCTCCTTATTGACAGGCCAACATCTTGCATGGAAGCTCTTTTCCAACAATGATGTGGCCTCAGTGGCAAAAGTAAAGGTTAAGATATTGCAATCCAAAGTCATAAGCAAAGGTGAAGCCCTCTGAAGGACTCTTTGGGTAATCGCTCTCTCCACTTACACATGTGTTTGTTATTTACATATGTTTATGTTTATGACCATAAATAGCTTAAACAGAACATCACTCATCTTTCCTACCCTCTCATCAGCGTACTATGGAGATGCTCAATTCCTAAGAACCACACCTACATAAGCATTACAATTTCACCTTCTGTTTGTGTTGGATGCTTATCAAAATCATGTGAGGATGTTTTATGTTCGATATGTTAAATATGTAAAGGCACAGTGCAATTTCAAATTTGACTATGTTGTGTTTTTATAGGCGTAATTTCCAAGGAGCAGGGCTGTGTCAATATTTGGTATGTATGATACATTTGGAGGCTCCTAACTGTTATTGCTCTTGTTTGTTATCTTTTTAATGTCAGACGAGGCACAATTTGGCATAATAACTCTTGAAATGGCCACTGAGCATAGCTGTACTTTCTTACTATGATGGTTATTCAGATGTCTCCATTATTATCATTATTATTATTAGTAGTAGTATTAGTAGTAGTAGTAGTAGTAGTGGTAGTAGTTGTAGTAGCATTGTTGTTGTTGTTGTTGTTGTTGTTGTTGTTGTTATTGGACACTCACATAAATCCTTCATAGTATCATACACCGTCACTTCTTCTAATTACATTTCTACAGTTATAGTTTTGTTGTATCACTGTTACCTCTTCCTCTTTCTCACTCTCTCTCTCCCTCTTTAACCAACAGGTCCCGTCAGATGGCCGCTCACCCCTGAGTCTGTATCTTTACTGATGTTTCTACCTGTTAAAAGAAGTTTTTCCTCACCACTGTCACTAAGTGCTCTGTTCATGTGGGAATTGCTCTCAGTTGTTGGGTCTTCATAAATTGAATTTTAGAGTGTGGTCTTGACGTACTCTATATGTAAAGTGTTGTGATTTTGCGCTATATTTAAACAATGATTTGATTTGATTTAAAAAAAAAAAAATAACCTGACAGAAAAGATGGATCAAGATCACCTGTTGCTGAAACTCAAAAGACAGGAACATTTGGCTAACTCTAACCCTTTAGCAGAAATAAGACAGGGTAATTTGTTCTACAAGAAGGGAAAATGTCAATTTGGAGGATGAAGTTGCTCCACAACTTCATGCCTTTTGCTAACTGGTTAATTAGAAAAATGCAACGGTGTCTTAATATAAGAAGAAATACTGAACAAGAAAAAGGCAAGTAAAAAAAACCCTGGGCAGCACTTGCCAAAATGATGTTTTCTGGGATGTTCATTTTTCATTAAAACTATCCATGATGTCCCATGATGCTCTCACATGAATAGATAACTTGGCAACTCATGTAAATGTAGAGCTTACTTTGTCTCACCTTGAGAAGAAGCCTAAGCACTTCCAGCATTATCCTCCACTAGACTAAAAAAGGACAGGTGGCCATTATGTCCAAGGTTCCCCCTCATAGACATAATGTGCATTTGTATACAGGCAGGGGGGTGTAAAGCGATTGTATCGAGGTAAATGGGTCAAATTATATTACCCGAATTTGCCCAAATGTGACTCTGCAAGCGTCTAACGTTACAGCCAATTGCTTGCAAACTGTTTGCATGTGTATGAATCATCTTTTAAATTGTTGCTAAGATAAATGTAAGCAATTGCTCAAGGGTTGCTGGGACGTAGAAGGTGGTTGCTAGAGATTTGCCATGGTGTTGTAGTTGGTTACTAGGCTGTTGCTGTAGACTTGCAGTTGCCATGAGGGCATTTGCAAATATATAATAAATTAAAATATGTGCAATGTTTTTGCATTCTCTTTCTATTTCATTTTTTCATTGCTCTTGTCTGTTATCTTTATAATGCCTTTTAAACCCACGTGGACTTCACACGTTTTTGTTTATGACGATCAGTTGTTCAGTGTTTCAGATGGGGTGCATGTGTTTTACATAACACACCATCACCGGTACCATGCAAAGCAGATACAGTAATGTAGAACAAAAGCATCCAGTTTCATAACACTCAGCTTATTACAGCTCTATGAAACAAAACAGAGGCTCAGTCTTAAGACAAACTGAAACTACTGCTTAATGGTGACCTCGTTGTAGTCAACATTAAGCAGCATGAAGCTGCCCTTGCTGATCACCAACAAGAAAAAAATAGCTGCTGTGTAAACTTTATTACTTGCCTGAGACAGGAGAGATCTGTCAGTCCATTTTACAATCTAATTTAATGACTGCTGAGCAAACCCTCCCTCCATTTGTTCCACATGATGCTGTAAAATTGTTCAAGGTAGAAAAACACATATTTCAAACGTTAGTCTGCAATGGAGTACATTTCAGTCTAAAGTATCTGAAACAATGAGATGAGAGGAAGGACAGCCATGTTGCTTACTGAACTTTGTCTTTAGGGGCAACAACATTTATGAACGCCATTTTTGAACATTATACCTAGCATAATATCACTAATGCTAACGTAGCTATTCAGGGATTGAACCTGATGTTTCTCTTAATTTGACAATCTAGCAGGTAACAGCACTTAAGTTTAAGTTTTTTTGCTCAATCGTGCTTTTGTATTTTATGATCAGACGATTTGGCTAAGAAACCTACGTGCCAACGCTACGACAACTCCTAAGCTTAGAGGTTGATGACAACACATGACATCAATGTAGTTCTGCTATTGGCTCGGAGATCCTTGGACCATGTCAGATCTTGTTGATAAACACACTTAAATGTATATATTATGATCATTTTGGACCTGTCAAAATTGTTTAGATTATTATTTCACCTGTATATCTTTTTTTTTCAGGAAAATATAGACTTTCACTCTGAACCTTCCAATTTTTTTCATTTCTCTGGTTGTATTATATTTTAAAAAAGTATTTGTTTTAATGCAATTGTTGTCTTTATGACCCTTAAGAGCTCAGCTTACACAAAGGCAGTGTTGGTAGGAGAGTTTTGTCTCAGATGACAAAAACTAAAATATATGCACATGCAGACAGACTCAGCTGTACATTTGTATTTATTTGGCAGAGGTCAGTCAGCAGGCATGGCATGGCACGGATGACAACTTACAACAGGCTGAGTGTGTCTTTTATTTTCAAGGCATAACAATATCTGTTTCTTACATTTTCTAAATTTGGTCAAAGTGATATGTGGCTGTCAGCCTCCGTGGAGACCCCTAGTTGTGATTGTCCCCACAGAGTCCCTTTCCTATTCCTGCTTTACCGTGACATTAGCTCACCTAATGTCACCAGGAGATGTGTACCATGTATCTACCTTGTACAGGATTCCACATAAACTTGTGTTACAAGTAAGATAAAACACATACATCATAAACAATGTGAATATTAGGTAGGTGGTTAATTATAGGTCTGAGGAATACATAATGTGATGTTAAATGTACATGAAGGATATGCAGAAGTTAAAACACATAATATCAGGCACAGGAACAGTATAGATTTAAATCATCATTAGTTATACAATGATCCCACCTCCTGCTTATACTTCTTCTCTTATACAAACATTTGATTTGTTATGTATGTGATTTTTCTAGGCTGGTTCAGACTGACTAAAGACCACACTTCTGCATTTTGTATATTGATAATAATGTACTGAATGTATTATTAGTAGGGCTGTCGAAGTTAACGCGTTAATAACGCGTTAACTCAAACTCCTTTTAATGGCACTAATTTTTTTGACGCACGATTAACGCACTCACGGTCTGTGCCTTGCCAGTTCCCGTAGTTTCAGGAAGTGGCGCTTAATTAAAATTGCAAACGGTTACAAAGTAGAAATGAATACAGAAAAGGGACTTTTAAACGGAGAGTTTAGCTTTAAAGTTTTGACCGATGGTTCTCTTGTCAAAACAAAAGTAATTTGTATTTATTTTAAATGTGAACTAAGTTACCATCGGAGTACGTCCAGTCTTAAATACCACATGATGGCCAAGGAATTATCATTATCCTCTCCAATTTTTCCTAGAGGATAAGAAACAAAATAAGTTACATATAGAGTAGGGTAAAAAAATAGCTATTAATAAATCACGCGTTAATCAGGACACTAATGCAATTAATCGCGATTAAAAATTTTAATCAACTGACAGACCTAATTATTAGATAAGTAGTTTGTTGATTAGTAGAATCAACAAACCTTGGTGATACTGTCTGTTTGTGATAAAGAGGATCAGTTAGATTCAATATCAGAGCTCAGTATTCCGACTTAATCTCTTCTGTGAATTCATCTCCTTGAGGAAGACGTTCCCATCAGGCTGCTCTCTCCACTCCAGGGAGACTCCACTCACTCCTTTCTCATTGAGTTTGTTCTGAAGCTGCAAAACACAATGGACAGCAATTTTGAATAATTTTAGACCCAATATTTTAAGATATCTGTTTCAAATCTTGACATCAGAATATGTGCCGCATGTATGATAGGGCCCATGGTCTTTAGTTGTTCCATATGGCAAAGCTTGAGACAAAATAAACACTCAAAAATATGAAAAAAAATGACTTTGCATTTGTCCTTTGGTTCGTAAATGAATCATTGAATCAGCATGGATTTTTAAGCCTCACCTTTTCTAGGATTTGTGCTCTTACAGTATGGCCATTGAGATTGACAGAGGAATCTTCTGGCTTTATCCTCAGCTTAATCACCTGACTCTTTACTGGTGCTGAACACAGAATGAGGGGGGAAAAAATAACAGTTTGCTGTTGTAGAAGTTCTGTGAAACCTACTTACAATGATGCAAAGCACTAAGATCTATTTCTTGGAAAAAATAATATCAGTGTGTAACTTTACGTTAAAGTCTTGAATTTAAAATGCAACTTGTAAGAAAAACAGAACAAAATATTGATCAACAAAATATATCAAAAACAAGATTTTAAAATACTTTTATCTGGTATAATAAGTAATAACAGGTAAATGAATGTTCAAAATGATTTCTATAATTTTTTAAAGTTTTAATGAATAAAACATTATATTGGTGCCATCACTTTAATGTTGTTGCTGGTAAATATAGAGCTAATTTTACTTACTTTATATTCTGCTGTATAGCTTGTGGATTTCAAGCCAGGAGTCAATAGAGTTAGTAATTAGACAATTTTCCTGTCGGTTTGTTTATTTTAATTTTTTTGTTTTTTTTGTTTTTTAACTATCAAACATATGTATTGTTCTTAGCTTACAAAAAATCCAGTATCACTTTAGGCTCAGGTATAGACTGAATGTTATCTAATGTGGTGCAGACTTCTCTCTAAATGACAGCAAAATACTAACCAGGAGGTTTGGGAGCACCGTAGCAGACAAATGGTAGTCTCCTTCCACAGTGAGAAAGGTTCCATTTCTGTGATCCCTGCAATGTTGCAACACCACAAAGGCCTGTGACACCAACTGAGTCAATTGGGTTTGATCCGTTTCCCCAGTTTCTGAATGAGGAGTTACTCCCATCAGACCAAGAACTGCCAGGACTTCTGAACAAACCGATCCATGCTGTTTCATGGTTATCCATCCAATTTTTGACCTCCTGGTCCTCCTTTTCATCCCTCACAGTGACCAGGTCTATACGATTTGTCTTGCAGTGACTTTGAGCACTGGACCAATTCATAAAAATGAGCACATAAGTAAACTTTGGATCCTGCTGTGTGCCTATAGTTTTGAAGACAATAAGATTTTAAGTTAAAATACTGAATTTCAACAACAAAATAACTATCAAAGCAGAAAAAAAATGTTTAACTTTGTATTTACCATAATAACAGAAAAAAGGATAAAGCAATGTGCAATCATGAGCCACCCATGAATAACTACCACTGCCATTTTTTTCAACTGCTACACAGGACTGATCATCTTGTTTATCAGGTCCCCAGTTTCTATATTCAGCTCCATTTCCTCTGTAGCCATCTGACCACCTCCAGTCACCATTACCATACAGGCCAATCCAGACTTCATCGTTGTAGCCAGAAGATGAAACTGTGTTGACGAACTGATTCATGTCTTCAGTGTTTTCAATGGTGGCCAGATCTGTGTATTTCTCTCTGCAGTAGGTTTGAGCATCGGTCCAATTCAAATATTCATTAACGTAGTGATACTGATGAGGAAGGCCTGAGGAGAAGATGTGCAAACCTGAGGATGACACAAAAAAATCCAGGCGGTAAATATATTTTTTTCACTTTTCTCATATAAATACTGTTAGATATTATTAAAGAATCCACTAACCTGTGAGATAGAAAATACCCAACAGCATCCTCTCTATCATGTCGCTGCTCTGTGCAGTGTGTGTGTCAATAACAGTACAAGGAGAAAGCACCACCTCTGTTTTATATCCTCCTCCCTTTTGCATTCTTAATGCAAAACTCAATGTGATAGTTGACTTATTAATTGTATAACACATTATGGCAGTAGTTCAGGTAGAGCAGTTGGCCTATGTAGTCAAGTCAAGTCAGTTGATATTTATATAGCTAAAAAAATCACATCATAAGCTGTCTCAAGACACTTTACATATAGAGTAGGTCTAGACCACAGGGAAAGGGAGGGAAAGATCGAGAGAGAGACAGCAGAGGGCAAAACAGACAGAAGAGAGGGATACACAGAAACATTAAAATCACAAAAGCTGTCATGATAGAAAAGGCACTGGACAAAGTGATGGCACATGATAATGAGTTGGCTACATGTAAGTCTAATAATAATAATAATAATAATAATAATAATAATAATAATAATAATAATAACAATTGTAATAACTGGTAACATAAGAAAATGTTTATCAAAGATTGTTCTGGAGTATAAGCCAATTAGCAGAAGGTAAATGGTAAATAGAGAGATGCCATGTTCAAACTAGTTCACTTCCAGTTGCTTGTTAACAGTAGTGCCATATTATCAGAGGGTTAATTTCAGAGAGACAAAGTTATATAAATGCTGCAGTAAAGTTTACGTATGTTATGACAGTGTTTATTGTGCCTTACTATAATTTATGTGCTACAACATGAGTGACTTTAGGAATTTGAGTGAAACAAATGTGTGTTTTAGGTAATATAATTTTTGTACAGTTTTATATTTTAGTTGGGCCTATTCTTGTTTATGAGGGATATAATTTACATTATTCTGAGTTTATTTTCACTTATTCTTCTGAAGAAAGAATATTCCGTGTTGTTTATGGTCAATTTGGTTTTATTGTTTATTTTCCTTCTGTAACATGTTTTTGGGGTGAACTTAAAACTGCAGGATTTAACTGGGCTGATGTGACTAAGTTATAATGTAATTCAGTATTAAACAAGAACTGGCTGGAGCAAGATGCAAACTTTGGTCATATTTCTTATTAATTCACAGTGTTTTATTGGCTTTACAGTGCACTCTTGCCACCCTTGCTGCCAGTTCAGATTACTCCTAGGTCTTGCACCAGTAACATTAGCCCAGTCTGGATAGAGCTGCTTTTTACAGAAATACATTTTTACAGAATTATACGGCGATTTTTATGTTCTGACTAAACTTTCTCTGTATGGGACATGATAAACACATAGAAACAGAAGAGGGCAGTGTCGCACCTTAACTCCTAATAACAGCTACTGAAGTGTGCAGCTTATGAGCAGGCTGATGTAAAACTATATATACACATTTTATTCACTATGGTCCCACCTTATGCATTTCCTTCCAGTCTTGTATAAATGTTTGCTTAGTTCCATATAACTATTTAAACATAGACTTAAAAGTCACATTTATTTTCGGTTTCAGAAGAACAAGCAAAGTTCTTCATCAGAACTTTTTTCAGTTTTTCTTTTATACCACTCCACGGTCCCTCCTTCAGTCCACTGCAGGATGACTCCACTCACTTCTTTTTCTTCAGTCTATCCTTGAGCTTGAAAGCACAAACCACAGCCATTTCTGACATTTCACACTTTTAATTAAAGTTATTTTTTTTAGTCTTGACATAATGTTCACATTTAAGTACTATAGCAACTGTATATATATATAACTGTATATAACAACAAACTTTTGTCTCATCATTCAGTGACCAATTAGGTAAAAATGACATTAATACCAGAAGTTGTTTTGCTGTTGTTATTTTTACAGCTAGAGAATGAAACCAGCCATTTTTTTAATCCTAAAAATGACAGCAACTGCATGTTCTGACTGTTCTCTTTGAAAGCAATAATAATGCATATACATGTAGACAGAGGAGGGCAGTGTTGCGTCAAAAACAGTTAGTGACATTCTCAGACTAATGCACAGTATATGTATAGATTTGTTGTTTACTTTGATCAAACCTTGCCTAACCTTCCAGTCTTTGGTTTCAAAGCAAAAACAGAAGCCAGACATCTTACACTTTTTTATTTCAGTTTTTTCATTTTTGGGATGAAAAGAGATTTGAGATGATCTATCTTGACATTTAATTTACAAAGTATCTTTTCATCACAACAGGACAAACTTGTGACTCATCATTCAGTAACATCCTTACTCTGAAATCACTGTGAAACTTCAGTGGTGTTCAGGTCTGGTGAAAATACATTCTGATTATTGTATGTTTGACCACTAAATCATGAAACCAACCATTTATTTGATCCTAACAATGACAGTAACTCTTCTATATGCACTGTGAAGGCAGACTTTGCACGCAACTCTGTCAAAACTTCATGTGCTGCAGAAATGTAGTTTTAAGGTTGCATCTACCACATGATCTTTCTATGCTTAGTGGTGGCAAAACTATTGTATCAGGCAGGATTTTGAGGCCTCACCTTTTTCAGGATGCCTACCTGAGCTGGCACATCAGGGTGGTTATCCATGTGCCATGACCCACATCAGGTTCCCTGAAAAAGGGCAAACCTGTCTAGATTTCCATTCTTTTCCCTTAATTAAAATACATTAGAGCTCAACCATGGCCACCTGTGTCAATTTCACTTATTCTTTTTGATGATATGGAAAAGTATCAGGAATTAGACATGTTCTTATGTTTTTTGTGGGTAAAAATCCGGTAAGGAACATCCATTTTATGGATTTTAGATTATAAGTGATTGTCACAGAAAATAGAACTATTATGGTTAAGAGGCAGCAGCAACTTAAAAAGGTGATGAAATCAGCATATTATAAAAATAATAGAACACAAAAAGCACAGAAATTACACACAAATACAAAAGTTCACTATTTCTGAGAAAAATGTTTTTATTTGCTCAGTTTAAAAATGCAAATTTTCAAGAAAGGACAAAACTTGTGTAGTTCAGATGGTTTTAAATCATTTTAAAATATGATTACTTGAAGCAACATAAAGCAATTAAAATTAATAGCCAGTACTCCTTCAATTCTGAATATTGTGACAATAAATAATATTTTCAAGGTAGTAGCAGTAATAATCATTGAAGAAGTAGTAACAGTACAGTTACTAGTCACATTATTGCTCACAGTAGAATTATTGGGATTATTAGAAGTAATAATGGCATTCTCAGTTCAAGTTTGTCATCAATACAGCCCTTTATCATAGAACTAGTAATATTTATAGAAGTAGTGAAAGTAGTAGTGATAATACCAGCTGTTGGAGTTGTTGCTGTCATATTTTAAAAAGTAGGAGAAAGTGGTAGAAAATACTAATGATAATGATATGCCTGTATTGGAGAGTTTAATCAGGAATGGTAATGATAACTTCTGATGTAGTTAATGTTGTATATGACACAGAGTTAAATAATTTCTGTGAGTAATATTTTAAATACTATCCAAAGACTAAATGCTCCAGGAAAAGATCTTTGGTGGCTGCTGAAGAGATTTTATCTATTTCTCAAACTTCAACAAAATAAATATTAAAAAAGCTCACTAACTGTCTAGCTCAACGCTGAAATATTTTATTAAATATCACACAATGTTTCAGCCTACCAGACCTTCATCAGGCATATTAGACTGCATCAAGCAACTTCTATAAAAAGACAGAGATAACCAATCAGAGTACGACAGCAGATGTTGATATGATTGTACCATAGTGGTTCAGAATGACTTAAGACAACATTTCTTCATTTTGTACAATGATAATTGTTTACTACATGTATTAGCATAAAGAATGAACAATCCCTGTTGGTTTCTGGGAAAAGGTGACTTTGGATTCAAGATCAGAACTCAGTTTTCTTCTTAAATTTATTTTGTGAATTTTCCATGTCCTTATGAAAAACTTTCCCATCAGGTTGCTCTCTCCACTTCATTGTGACTCCACTCTCTCCTTTCTCCTTCAATTTGTCCTGAAGCTAGAAAAAACACAAATGCTAGCAATTTTAAATTATGATAAGCTTATTAACTCAAGTGGTTGGGTTTTTTTGTTGGTATGTTTGTTTGTTTGTTTTTATCTTTAGAAATATTTTCAGGTTCCAAACTAACTATTTTTAAACACCATACAAACTTTAGTCTCATTATTTAGTGATCCTGACATAACACTCAACATTGTGTAATTGCAGTGGAATCATATGACCAATGAAGACAGAATAATATTCAAACCTGGAGTCATTATGTATTACAATGTAGACATGACTGACTATCAAAAACAGCTATTTTGTTTCATCCCTATCATCCCAATAACTCTTCTACTCTGCGAAAGCCTCTGTTGCCGCACAAATGTTGTTTTTACGGTCACACCCACCACATGGTCAAGACAAAACAAATGATCTTAGATATGAAAGCTTCTTTATAAGAACTTTGCATATCTCCTATCGTGTGCAAATGAGTTATTGTATCAGGATGCATTTTTAAGCCTCACCTTTTCTAGGATTTGTAGTCTCACAGCAGGGTCATTCAGATCGACAGAGGAATCTTCTGGCTTTATCCTCAGCTTAATCACCTGACTCTTTACTGATGCTGGACAGAGAATGAGGAGGGAAACGACATAATAAGTTTGCTGTTTTAAAAATTCTGTGAGACCTACTTACAATAATGAAAGAGAGAAAAAATACCACAGTGTGGTACTTAAACCATAAAAGTCTTCAATTCAAATGTTACTTTTATGAAAAAAACACATCATAATGATAATTCAAAGATATTTAAAGGGCAAGAATACATTTCTAATTAAATTCTAGGGTTTTTATTATTTTTTGAGGTTATAACGATTAATACATCAATATGTTTATCACTTAAATTTGCTGCTGGTAAAGGTAGAGCTAGTATTTATCACTTTATATTCTGACTGATAACTTGTGAATTTCAGTCCAGGGATCAATAATGATAATAAAGATGCAGTATTCTTTATCTATTGATTCTATTTTGCATTGTTACTCTAAATCTGCAAGGACACAGGGGGGAAAACATGTATAAAACAAATGCTGTTTGATGAAAAGTTTATCATTTGCTATTCATACTTATGTACCAGTAGATAAATTGAGTAAATTTACTTTCTCTCAACCATGTCTTACTTTAAAAGTGATGTCAGAGCTCTACAGAAAAATGACTAGTACCAGCTTGTTGCATATACATTTAATGTTTGTGCCTAAGTGATTAGAAATGTTTCAAAAACCTTCTCGTTGTTTGTCTGAAACAGAGTGCTAACAGAGATTTTACACAGTATTTGTCTTGGTTGCAGTTGCATCACAAATTTTTACACAAATATCATTAAGATGGATGTTTGAGTTTTGCATCTATGTTATGTAAAATAACCATCAGCTGATGTTTCTTGAGGAATTTTTTTTAAAGTACCAACTATCTGTTGTCGTTACCAAAAAAGTCCAGTGGACCTTTGAGATCAGATATAGGCTGAATGTTTTCTCGTGGAATGCAGCTTTCTGAGTGACAACAAGAAACTCACCAGGAGTTGGAGGGACACTGTAGCAGACAAATGGTAGTCTCCTTCCACAGTGAGAAAGGTTCCATTTCTGTGATCCCTGCAAAGTTGCAACACCACAAAGGTCTGTGACACCAACTGAGTCAATTGGGTTTGATCCGTTTTCCCAGTTTCTGAATGAGGAGTTACTCCCATCAGACCAAGAACTGCCAGGACTTCTGAACAAACCAATCCATAATATTTGATTTTTACCCATCAAATTTTTGATCTCCTGGTCCTCCTCTTCATTCCTCACAGTGACCAGGTCTATATGGTTTGATCTGCAGTAACTCTGAGCACTAAACCAATTTGTTGAATCAGGTAGGTAAGTCAACCCTGTGCCTACAGTTTTAAAGAAAACAAGATTCTGAGTTGAAATACTGAACTTCAACAACAAAATTATTATTAGAGAAGAAAAAATGCTTTTCTGTGTATTTACCATGACACATAAAACGATAGAGAGATGTGCAATCGCAAGCCACCCATGAATAACTACCACTGCCAGTTTTTTCAACCGCTACACAGAGGTGATCATCTGGTTCATCAGGTCCCCAGTTTCTATATTCAGCTCCACTCCCACTGTATCCATCTGACCACCTCCAGTCAACACTACCATACAGGCCAATCCAGACTTCATAGTTGTAGCCAGAAGATGCAACTGTGTTGATGAACTGATTCATGTCTTCAGTGTTTTCAATGGTGGCCAGATCTGTGTATTTCTCTCTGCAGTAAGTTTGAGCTTCGGTCCAATTCAAACATTCATTAACGTAGTGATACTGATGAGGAAGGCCTGAGGAGAAGATGTGCAA
>JAQMCX010000039.1:2301812-2350388 GCA_029814765.1 Acanthurus leucopareius | reverse complement strand
TTTTTCAGTATTCCACATAAATAAATATTGTTAGATATTATCAAAGAACTCACTGACCTGCGAGACAGAAAACACCCAACAGCATCCTCTCCATCATGATGCAGCTCTGTGCAGTATGTGTCAATTTACGCTATGAAGAGAAAACACTGTGCCTTTGCCTTCATGAACCATTGAGTATCCTCTATGCAAAGCTCAATGTTTTAGTTTACCTATGAAAATGTTTGGCACCATAACACGTTATGGCAGTAGCTCAGGAAACAGTGCAGGTCATTTATCAGGTTGTTACTTTTGAGGTCAGTGGTTCGATTTCCGACTCCTCCAATCTGCATGTCAGTCAGGGCATATCTTCCCCAAGTGACCATTGGAGGAAACTACTTAGTCAAAGGGAAAAAGCTAAGATCAATAGTTGTTAAATTTCTCAGATGTAAGGAAAGGCTTGCTGTAATGGAGAAAATAAAATACCCTTAAAAAGTACAAACATCTTTGTTAATTGAGAGTACTCAGAATCTGTTTGACAAAGAAGACAAGTCTCTTCTTCTTCTGCTGCTCTGCATTGTTTGTAGCGACCATAAAATGGCTTAAACAGAACATCACTTGTCCTTCCTACACTCTTATTAATGTACCATGGAAATGCTCAGCCTCTATGAACCAAACCTAAAGATAGATGACACATTTTCACCGAGCTGCATTTGCATTGGAATGCTTATCAGGAGTGAATGCGGAGTATGATGTTTGATATGTTAAACATGTAAAGGTACAGTGCCTCAAATTTACCTATGTTGTCATTTACAGCTGCAATGTGCAAGGAGCAAGACTGTGTCAATATTAGGAATGATTTGTTTGTGTGAGGGATTCTTTCCTTCGGTTGTATTAACATGATACATACTGTATGTTACTGCATTACTAATTTTAATCTCCTGACAGTGACATGATTAGGCAGGATTAAAAGGTAAATGTTGTCACACACACGTCCAAATATGAACAGTTTGGCATTCTAAGAAAGCTGAAACTGCTTCATATTGGGGCTTTCAGTTTTTCAGCTTAATGCATTATGTGACAGTATCTGCCGTTTGTGACATTGTTGTGAGTATCACCTAATGCACCCTCTAACCATATACAGCAACTAAACAGTGGGGAAAAGTCTTATTGTTTACCTCTAATGTTTCAACTTATCATGAGCTACAGTGATGTGCTTTGTCCTTCATGCAGCAGTCGCGAGTTCGACTCCGGCTCCGACCATTTGCTGCCTGTCACTACCCCCCCCGTCTCTCTCCCCGTTTCCTGTCCACTCTCTCAGCTGTCCTATAAAATAAGGCAAAAACCCCCCCCAAAAAATATAATGATAATAAAAAAAGTTACAGGCAGGTAACAAAGCACATGGACTTTGTCACAGGTGAGATGTCTAAACAATCAACATCTTTAAATGTATTTCTCCAACATAAAATAGGGGTCTATATGTGATATATTTAACCTGAAAACTATCTCTGTTCCCAAACAATGTCCAGTTAATGTGAATGTGCACATCAAAAATGGTTTCATCCAATTAAATGTGAGAGATGTTAACACTTAAAAAGGACTATGTACTGTACAGTCTGCTTAAAATGACTACAGTGTCATTACAGGATCAATCTGATGCAATAGTTGCTCTGGAGCTTTCAAATAGCTCTTAAACTGTTTCTTCACTTGTACCTCAGCCTCTAAGTGAAAATTGAGTCCTGAAAAGAACAAGGAAATATATAAGAGCACACTTTTGTTTTCTTTCAAAAAAAATTTGATAAAGCACAAAGTCACTGATGGCTCTTTGTCAGGAAGTTTATTTATTTATGTACAGCATGTTTATCCCCGAGGTGGAGACTGTCTCAGAATACAATAGAGTAGAAAATGTATAAGGTGCAAAAACAAACACTGATGTATGAATCTGTACCCCCTCCTTCCCCCTGCCCCTCCCACAAAGCCAAACTATATACAGCAGGTTCACATTTACTGACATCAGACATCTTGCTCAGTTATAAGGCATCCTGAGCCAACAAGGAATCAAAGTGAACTAAATACTTGCAGATATGACTCCACGTGTGCCCGTCTTTATTCTAACATGCTGACTACGCTCTAGCTTGCAGACTTGTGGGGGGTTAATTTCAAAGCAGGAGGGGAACAAACATATTTACAGAACTGAGAAGTAGTTGGTGTCCATGTGCTGTAGGTAGCATAAGTTTTCAAACTTGGGCTGTATTGTATGCTAACTCTACTTCTGCCAACAAACCTAATATAGCACCTGGTGTACTTAGCAGTATCAATATGGCAGCACAGTGAAAGCAAGTGGAATATAAAGCCAATGAAAAAAAAGCACCAAAAAATGTGACATAACTGAGTGTTTGCCTGTGTGTGTGTGTGTGTGTGTGTGTGTGTGTGTGTGTGTGTGTGTGTGTGTTTGTGAGTGTGAAGCAGTCTGAAAGTCAAAGTCACAGTCTTTGATTTTGGAGAACACACAGCAAGTGGAGTTTACAGCAAGTGCCTCTATTTCAGTCAGTGTATTGTTGATTTGTTTGGAATGTGCCTTGGAGACATTAAAGCGCACACACATAATCATACACACAAACAGAGATACACACACACAATCATACACACACAGAAGGAGTTAGATGGGGCTACAGTTAACCAGTGGTGTGGTTAGAGGACCTGGACTGAGGTTCATGGATAAGGGAATAACGTCAGTCGCATCGGTTGAGGGTTCGGAGTTTTCCGACAATGAGTGCCAAATCTTATGGCCACGCATTAGTTGACCTGCCAAGCTTCAAAGGGCTAACACACACCCAGCTTAAGTCCTGCTACAGCCTAATGACAGCCTTTATCATCACATGAAGGGACAATTTAAAGAAGCGTAATTATTATGCAGCAATAGCGGTAAATTAATGAGTAGCTTCAGACAAATTAATTTCTTAGTTATCCTTGATATACCCACACAGTATTTGTATTCATTTAACATGGGTATGTGCATGTAGACACAGGAAATACATTTAATAAATGAAGAGAATTCAGATTTCACACAGGTAAGGGACATTAAAGTCCACCTGTGAATAAGTCCCTCTGTGAGCAGGTTGGAAACAAAGCAAAACTCCAACCACACAGTCAAAACTATGCCAATACTGAGATTTTTTACACTTAATGTGCATAAAGATGTCCCTACATGCTGTCCTTGGTAAAAACACTGAGGGGAGTGAATATTAGTAGTGAAAGACACTTTTTTTTTACAGTATAAATTTGAGATTTCTACACAAGAAGTTATATTTCTACAACTATCCTGCATTTAGAATAATTATGCTTCCAAAAATATCCATCAGAGTGGAGCTGCAGAGTTCTCTTAATGAGAACCATTAATGGTGTAGGTAATTGGATTATGTGGAGTGTCACAACTTCTACACAATAACTTTAAATATATCAACATAAATAAACAAAGGGAAGCTAGTATTTCCTTTAAACATTTACAAATAAATACTTGGGTTTGACCTTTAATCTTTTTTGAACCCTAACTGTTAACCTGCTGGCACTTATTGGAAATATAAAATAGAAAAAAGGTGGTTGCTTGAAAAGAGTACAGCGGACAATACAAGTTTAACAACTTAGTACACTGAGCATGCTCAATAGTTAAAAAGTTAAAAGTTTCTGTATCTGTATGTTGTGCTACTGACAGTATTCTAAAACCAGCAACTTGTTGTGGTTCATGTGAATGCCATGCTTTTGCCCTCCTCAACACTCTCATATGTTATGAACAGTTTTAAATAAATATATACACATTTCTTAGAGAGAAAAAAGAGATCAAAGTAAGGCCGGTGTGAGGGGTTGCCCAGTTTATGTGCCGCTCTTCTGTTCCCATTCCTGCAAGATAAACAGACAAACTCAGTTTGCATGCTGTGTTGACAATTTGCATGTATTTGCCTTTACCGTCACTGTCCATATTTCTGGTATCTGTTAATGACTGGTATCTGTCAGGGGCAAGGATGCCTAGCTAATTGAAGCTATTACGGTACTTTAAATACTGTATGCTGTTTAGTCAAACTGTGTCAGACACTGTAGTCCTTAACAAGGTATTCTTTGGGTTTATCAAGTTATTCCAAATCTAATTAAAGTCACAAGTTATTAATGTTAATATAAATTGAGGTCTTTTTTGTCTTTGTCAAGTCTAAAGCAATGTGAGCCCAACTTAAGCCCATGTCATGATGTATTAGCAAACTATTGTACAAAGTTCTAGCACCAGTATGGCGAGCTCTGACCTTGGCCTTCCTGAGGACATGTCCCCGGACTGGCGAGGGCTTTTGGCCACTCTGTTGTCGGCGCAGCAGTGAGGCGCTGTTGACTGGCAGGGAGCAGGACTCTGTGTCACTGGTGTCGCAGCTGGAGAAGGGAGAAGACTCCTGGGTCCGTCGCAACATCGCAGGTGACTGCACACGTACAGACAGGGAAAAGGATTTAATTCAACATTTGATTCTGAACAATGGCGAAAGTATTAAGCAACAAAATTCAATAAGATAATATGCAGACAGTCTGACCTGTAATGCAGAGGAGCCAGCCTTTGGTTCGATGGTGAGACCCAGGGTGACCCCGCCGCTCAGGGCTTTTTTCAGGCTCTCCTTCACCTCTGTCAGCTCCAGTTCCAGGTTCACCCGGTCCTCCTCCTTTTGCCTGCAGTCTTCCTCCACCTTTTTCAGTCGCTCAGACAGTGCAGCATGGGAACGTTTCCCTTTTTAGAGAAATAGAAGATGTAATATCTGGGGTGTTTGACACAACTATAACATAATATAATGTTGAGCAGATGGATTTCAAAGCTTTTACCAGACCAAAGACTTTTCCAACACTTAAATTTCCTGCTCTTTTACATTTCAGAGAGTTAATTAATATCAAGCACTTATTCAGCAAAAAAAACCTTCTTATTCTGTCTTACCAGCAGCAGCTTCCACAGCAGCACGCAGGTCACTTCTCTCCTTTTTCAGCTGGGTCAGATGGCTCCTGATCTCCTGCTTCTTCTTCAACAGCTCTTCCTCCTTAGACTGCAGCCGCTTGGCATCTGCCTCCACACGGTTCTTGCCATATTTACACTGCTCTGCATCTGCAAGGCAAAGATCTGGTGTGAACTGAGTCATCTGCCTGTTCCTGATTCTACTACACACAATGTCCAAATCAGATGAGGATCACTGACTCTGCTCTGGAATAGATACAAATGTTTAAAGGTGCAATGATACTATGGGCTCTAATTTCATGGTGCAGCGCAGGGTGGCGCACCCCGCGCAGTGGTAATTTCGTCCGGCGCACCACCGTGCGTTCTGACAACTTTTTTTTGGCCCTTCTCCTTACATCATTGAACCGTTTTTGACATCAGGCAGCGGTTCTCAAAATATCTGGGCAAACTTGATTGACAATATTAGTAACTTCTTCCCTGGCTGTTTTTGTATCATCAGCCCGTGGAGGTCCGTTCGCATTACCATATATTCTGGTACTGCGAGCTTGGACCTCTTGGACCAGCACATCAGTTTCCTCCTGGGAGAAGTTTGGCCGCCTGGAGCTGCTGCTTTCTTCCTCCACGGTGGTGGCGAGGTGAAATTGGCACTACGCCTCGCCCGCAGCGCATTTAAAGGCAAGGAGAGGCGTTCATTTGATTGGTGAAGATTACACTCGGCTGTGTTAAACCCACTCATGCCTTCTCTCCTCCCTCTTTGCCACTTGCACCGGTGGGAGGGACGGAGGCATGGGTGCACCCCCGCTGCACCGAACTGTGCCGTGCATGAAAATTGCAAAATGCGCTGGCCATTCCCTTTTGGTGCGGCGCAGGTGAGGCGCAGGGCAGGTGCGCCGCGCCTGTGCCTGGTCTACGAAAATAGAGCACCTAGTTGTAAAGTTCAGACAAAGAAGATGCTTGACTTTATTGAGGAGTCTTGTCAAGTTTGAACCTGGTAAATCAGGAAATCCCTCTCAGCTGAAGTTCACATAAGTACGACTCATTTAGGATGAACTTTGCAGGCAAGGTTGATTGTTTTAGTAGCTAACATAACTATTTAAGTAGTTGCAAAAATTTTTGGGCTTAATCAGGCAGTCTTTATTTTTGAGACTCTGTTTAGCCACCATTAGACATGTGAAAGAGCATCATTTAGACTGGCTTAACTACAAACACCAGTCAACTTTGTCAAACTCATCCTTGAGTAGAAAGATGTCTGGTTGTATTGTGGCCAAAAACACCTGGATTTGATTGTTTCTTATCGCACTTTATTTGAAATTCAAACTTTAGTGCACTTGAAATGTTGGTGATAATTTCTCATTACGAGGCCAAACTCTGTGTGCAATTATAATAAGTATGTTAGGTTCAGGTTGAACCAGAGAGTCACATTTTAAAATGTGGGGAAACACTCAAGGGACATCGTGAAACTGCGAGGGGATGTTACATGACCAAAAGCAGCAACCAGGCTGCTGACTGAGCAGAACTGGCTGTACAAGCTATTATTATATTTGCATATTTATGTTATCTGATGAATCCTAGAGACTGTTGGTTTGCTGATGTTGTGTTACAGGTTTTTAATGTTCCAGTGCAAAACATTTCAAGAGGGTGACTGATGGAAGATAACTTGTTGTCCTTTTCTAATTATGCAATAAGCTGGTGCCCTCCTTATTATGTCATGTCTGTAATGCCTGCATGAATAATCATGATGGGTATACTGTTGTGTAAGATATTATAAAGTTTATTTAACCTTTCTGCATGTGTGACTGATGACCAAACAACTTAAACCCGAACCCAGTTTAAGCTATGTAGGGCTCTTCACTCAGAACTAAAACAATGCCAAAGGGACCCTTTGCATGATGGTGCATTGCCCATGCAATCTCAAAAAAAGAGATTTTCCATGACAATAAGACCTCAAACCAACATATGAGGGAAAGGAGAGCATAGCATTTAATATCAGGGCACTGGAAAGACACAAACTGCCCCAGGAACTCACTGAACTCACAGCCACAACTTTAAACAGTTATTAATTACATCAGGATCTTGCCTCCTCTTGCTGGAAAATACACTGAGGGTAACCATCCAACATCTGTGTCTACGTGTATGCATGTGAACTCTGCCTATTAAGGATCACTCAATCAAACTGCTGCTGACATTTTCAAATTCAATAAACTTTTGACACTGGAAATATGAGAATTATGTGGCATACTCTATATCCAACATAACACATATTTGGTATTTCCATTCCGACATTTGGAGGACTGACAACCCTTCTCGTTCGCACATTAGGCAAGAAATTACTATTCTAAACCACAAGGATTAACACAACCACATTCCAGCTTCTCCCAACAGCCTGTCTTCACTTCTGCTATCGGGTCTGTTTGAGCATTAGTCCAACTTTGGCAGAAGGTTTCAAGTCTGGCCCACTTGCGTCACTTGGATATACGAGGTTAGGATAGAATTAGGTTTTTGAGTTATTTACTCACCCCTACCTAAACCAACTGTAATTTGGAAATCCTACATTTTCCAAATTGTTTTGGAGTGAAGTTTTGCTAGAAAGCAGTCAGTGGTTGTGAAGCTGGGACTAAAGGAGCCAGACACTCTGGTTGAATCCTCACTTTTAGCACAAGAACTGTCTTGGGAGAGGTGGACCACCCGCAAGAGATGGTATTTTTATGATATTCCAAATTTTGATTAAATAAGACAAGAGTCTATGGCTTATTCTGTAGTGCTTTTACAGTACAAATAAAAGAAGCTCTATTGATACCAAAACTGAGGTTTCTTTTAAAATAAATGAAAACTCTCAGACATAATTTTTGCTGCTACTTACTGGAGTTGTTGCGTTTCAGAGATGCTGTTCCATTTGTCCCATTAACTCCATTCCTCTTGGACTGGTTCTTTGGCTCTGCCTTTTGTCTTGATGCCACTCCATTGGTCGCAGCTCCTTTCTTTCCCTTTAGCTGATTGTACAAGAATAACAATAAATAAAGCCTTTGAAAGATCTTAAATGTAACCTTGCTACTGGGCTGTATGTAAGCTACAGATGTGTGCTATTTGAATTTGGGTAACACAGAGTTAATTAAAAAAATGTTCTAATAACTTAAAATATAGTACTATTATGTATAATATACCTGAATTAAAATTTTGCATTCTTTCTTTTCATGAAAATGTAAGATGGATTCTTCAAGCTCCTGTTATTTGATTAGATTTTTTTCCACTTGGGAGCAGTAGTATAAGCTTAATATATACATACACACACACGCACACACACATACACACACACACACACACACACACACGCACACACAGACATTGAATTGTTTCTCAAATGAAAATAATACTGACTTGTCCAATTTTAACATGTTTTTTCTTGTATAGGTACACTGTTTGTACAGGTGAAGCATTAAAAGAAATATGCAAAAAATGCTGGGGACATCAAGCCTGTTACAGTCACAACACATGAGAACACAGATACAATTTATGACACGATCTCCCTTGACCATGGATGAGACTTAGGTCAATCATTTCCAACCAGAGACAAAAGAAAAAATCCTAACAGCAGAAGCAAACCGAGTCTCCAGGTCTCAAGAGGATTAAATTGGTTGGATCGGCAGGAATGTCAATGGACTATCTAGGATGCAACAGCAGTGGTGGAAGGCTGACAAGAGCAGAACAATGCTCCAGCCTATAAGAAAACCATGGCAGTTCTTGAAATGTGGATGTTTACATTCCTCCTTTTTTCACCTCATTTGGCACCCTCATGCAACTACCTCTTACCAAAGATGATGATGATATCATTGCTGCTATTGACCACTTTCTGGATATCCAAGATGCTGATTTCTACAAAAGGATGAATTCATGTTCTCTACAAATGTTTACCTGAATGAGTGAATGAAGGAGTGGACTGTACTTAAGAAAAATGTGGTAGGTTTTCTAAAATGGACTCCATCTACCTTGGGACGTGGATTTATCAATCAGCCCTTGTATAATTATAGTTATTCTGGCTGAACTGTCACAAGAAAAATTGAGGCTTTAAAAAACTACAAAGGCTGTCTGTTTGTGAGCCGGTGGTGCTTACTGCAGCCTCTTGTACACCTAGTCGGATGATAATCTGCTTCCTATAGTTAAGCAGTAGTTTGTGGTTTTGGAGGCAATGTTAACACCCCTTAGCTACGCCACACACAGCACACACATCAAAGGGGTGGCTGGGAGGAGGTGGAGCTCCATACAACACCATGCGGTGACTTATGTGGCCATGAAGGCAAAATGGTACTTAGAGCATGGCCGTAAAAAATATAAATTACAAACACATCTGAGGCTTATTGTAAAGGAGAAAAAGGAAATCCACTATGTAGGAAAACCACACATGCACACAGACACACATACAGCCCATTCATACACACTCCACACATATTCTGTACTCATACTTTACCAATATTAATCATACAAAGAAATAAATACGTGGTTTAATGAGGCGCCTGTGCAAGAGCTTTCTGTTGAAGTATTCTAGAAGTTAAACAAGTTGCTAATTTTTTACATATATTATTGTTTTAAATCAGTGATCTGTTTCAACTCTAAAAAGCTTGAGTGGAACACGTCTATTCTGGAAGAGGAGCACATGTTGAGTGTGTTTTCAGAGAGAGAATGGATACCGAATGATTCAGGCCTAGTCATGAGGATAATTTAATTACTAAGAACTACACCAGAAGAGCGATGCCATTTACAGGCTGATGGCAAAGAGACGTGGGCCTGTGGGTGGCCAACACGATCACCCTGTTTGGTGAGTCAAAGTGTGCTTCTTTAGGAATAATAAACAGAATTTTCTGTTTTCTTTCAGTCTAGCACATCCTACTTTCACATTGTGCATGTAAATCAGGAGATACAAAATTTAAGTGAAGATATGCACTGTAGTCATTGGATGTTAGAGAGTAATCATCTGGAATACATCTGTTTAAAGGTTTTAAATGTCAATGGTGTAAGATTAAAAAGGAATCTACTGGAAAAAATGCAAAATTACTTTTTACCATTATGTTTTAATTGGTGTTTAATCACCTGAAAACAAGAATGAGTCCTTTATAGCTATAATGTGCAGACCCTCTTTCATGGAGTTCCCCATGACACGCTGCATGTTTCTACAGTAGCACAGAATGAACAAACTAAATACCAGCTCCAGAGAGGACCTTTAATGCTTTGTTGTGATTTTATCAGCCACCTCAAGCTTTGAAGGGGAGGATTAGCCAAGGGATATCAAGTTGGTTGCAATCTGCAACATCTATGCTAGATGCCACTAGGTTATTCAGCCTTCTGTCACAAATTGACAGATGATTTCGTTAAGCATCACCCCAGTTAAAAATAATTTTTGAAAATATGCAGTTTCCCTTTATCTACTGATGTTTTTAGCCTCTTTGTCCACTCTCCAAACTCCAGCTGCATCCAACTACTGTTTATGGCAAACAAGCTGCTGTGACTTGCCTGTGTACTTAACCTTTGCAACACCAAATACCAGACAGACTAAGTGAATAGCTAGTTGGTAAACACAATAGAGCATCAGGCAGCTAGAGAGCAAGATTTTTACCTCAGAAGTTGGTGAAGATTAATATCAAAAAAGAAAAGTCCAATACTGCATGTTATATAGCTACTGCAACTATAATGTATCAATTATTTAACAAAAGCTAGTTCTGCTTCCTCCTGATAAAAAAAATCAACCAGTGCATTTCAAAAATCCTCCTTCTTTAAGTGAGGGAATTAATAAATTCATACATTTTTGTTCTAAAAAAGGCATTTTATCAGACAGGTTTCACCACAATTAGATAATAATTTGGTTCTTTGTCTGCTGAATGTGTAAACAGGCAATTGTTTGCTAAAAGGTTCACATAAAAACCTTAAAGTAAAAATATCCAATATGTATTTAAGGCATAAATTTGCATAGCTTACATGGAAATGTTCTTCCTAACAGTGCATTTATTTCAACAAAAAAGACTCACATCAGTTTCCAAGAGTAATAAAAATAACTGAAGTATATGAAAAAAATATAACCTCTTTTGACGAAAGAAAAAAATCAAAAGAATGAACACAGAAGAATTTTAGACTGGAAACAACAACAGTGTGAATATTCAAGTGTAAAACAGGAAAACAGTGAGGGTTAGAGAGAGTAGAGTGTTAGTCACCTGAGCAGTGTCTTTAGTTTTAGCATCAACAGTGAGAAACTTTGAAGAGATTTTAGAAACAGGGGCTTTGTAGTGACTCTTTGAGGTGGAAGAAGAGGAAGTAGAAGAAGAGGAAGATTTAGGAGTATAGCGAGTGGCCAGCTTGGGTGAAGGCATGTTCTCATAGAGGTCAGTGTTCTCATAGTGCATCTCCTCTTTCAGCTGGCTCCCCCCTGTGCTGGGACTGGAGTACTGCGCCTCCGGGTCCTTGTGTTAGACCACATAAGCAGGCAAGCAAGCAGAGAGGAGACGAAAAACATAATATATATAACAGGAAATAAAGATAAAAGGAGATCAGAAAGGGAGAAATGATAGCAGTATAAAGTTAGTTACACTATATTGCCATAGTAAGCATCATTGCAGTATGTGGCACTAAATCAAGGTGCTACTTATTACTTTATAACATCCAGTAAATCTATATGTTATAAGGGGGGCACCAATTCCTACTGTATTTCCCACAAATTGCCAATGTGATTCACTGCTCTTATTTTGAAAAAAAACCCCAAAAACTCTCCCTAACTCTCCCTTGTTTATCTAACAATAATATAATGATATAAAAAATGCTACATGCAGCACCCCTACTGCAATATAGAATAGTATAAAGCAGTTGAAATGCAAGACAACGATCACAGTGCATTTTGGCAACAGGTTAAAAACAGCTACATGGGTTAATATTTGTGTGAAGCATGTCCTAGGGGCAGGTGTGTCCTTACAGTTCCATTGATGGGCACATCATCGTAATGCAGGGCCATACCAGTGGGGCAGGCATAACCATTGACTGGGTTGTCCAGGTATGGGTTAGGAGAGACAGCACGCTTACTGGTGAAACTGTGCGAAAAAAACATCACAGTTCATTAAACATTATTCACATTTCCTTAAAAAAGTTCTACCATAACCTCAGATTGTCATTTCACAGTGCTCAAAATATGTATTAATCAACAAAATAGAGTAAACAATATTTCAATCAAACCTCTGATTACAATATGGGCTGAATAGTTATTATTTCAGTATTTACACTGAAAACTATACCACTCACAAAGAGAAATTAAACCTACTAAAGTTTACTGTGTAAGTCATGTTAAAGCTTGATGGAACATAAACACCTGTAAATTGAGCATTTTCATGCCTAGAGAAAATGTGTATGTCCTTTACCAGAAGGACTGTTTGGCCAGCTGGATGACATTGGCAGTGGTCTCCACATCAATGTAGTCGTAGTGGAGGGTGGCTGGGTCAGTGGTGGAGCCAGTCTCAGCCAATAAAACCCCTAACCAGCGACCCATCGCTTCAGAGGAGGAGGCCTGGGGGAAAAGGACAAAGTTACAGTATGTCATTATTCTAGTTTGTGATTTTCAGGTGACCATTAGACAGGAAAAGGTGTGTATTCAGCAGAATGACTGTTGGTACAATGAGCTACATGCCCAAATAAACATAAAGAGAGATGATAGAGAGTTGTGATGATATCCATGGTTGCTTCCCGCATAAAATCAGGATCTAAATAGTTTTTTCGTATGAGTTTGGAACAGTTTTTCAGTTTAATTTTTATTAATTACCTTAAACTGTACATTGATATGGTTTCTTTAAATTAGACCTTTGATGATTTGTTGTAGGAACTGGCTACCTCTCACATGTAATCATATATTAAAGGTTTAGTAATAACATGGTTTAAAAGTAGAGATTTATACAAATGTCTCACAGAGACATAATAACAGAGACACAAGTCAGTGTTGTGTGAAGAGGCGTTTTACCAGGAGAGATGGAAAAACTGACGAGCAGTGTTTGCTTGTTCTGGTGTGACTTTGCTTTAAATATCTTTTCTGGCATCTTATTTAATGAGTTAATAGTGGAGTGTTAATAGCTGACTTTAACCAAGGAATACACAACTCCTAATTTACAGATTTAAATAGACCATTCAGAGGCCAACAGGATCCTTTAATCACAGTTCACCTCCAGTACAGCCACTTCCTGTCCGTTACGCAGCAGGCGGAAGGCAAAGGGGTGTTTGTGATCCAGGCCAGGGCTGACCTCGCAGCCTCGAAGGGGCAGGGAGGCAATGTGACTCTTCAGGTCATCCCGGTCCTTATGAAGAAGCAACTGGTTGTCTTTCAGACGGCACCAGCGCTCCCTCCAGCGGTTATTGGACAACACATTCAGGTAGCCTGTCAGACAAAACAAATATCATCAGTAAAAGAAACACAACTAAACTGACTTTTAACTCTCCCTACTACCCCAGGCCTCAAAACGTACTGGCATGGAAAATTCCTGTGCTAGATGTGTGAATACCAACACTTTCCTGTTGGTCTTAACTCCAAGTCCAGGCAGAGTCAGCTGAGCGGCAGGGCTAACTGAGCTAATAAGCTAGCTACTACAGCTCAAAGAAAACAAATAAAATATGTCAAAATCTGCTAAAATCCATGATTCAATTTTTTTTGTTTGTTTTATTAAATGTCCAGTTTTCCCCCTTAATCAGTAAATTAAGTCTAATGTCCTGTCCGTCTATTTTTGAAGCTATTATTATAGCTATCATGGCGTTGTACTTGGTACTTGCATAAATGCATACAAAGAACTGGATAAAAAGTTGGGAGTGTGGCCCCTATCCCAAGTTATGCAGTGGAGCATGAAACTAAAAATGTTTGACTTCTGAGTATAAAGGTACATTGATCTTCCATGTGGCTCCCACAATCTGGGACCCACAGAGCATGGGCAACACTGATTTTATCGGGCTAAATTCCTTTTTAGCCCTCCATCAACTTGAATGAGGCTTAAATGGTTTAATCCTGTAGACTCTTTGAATGAAATTGGACCAAGTGAGTCATTTTTTTAATTTTTTTATTTCACAGGGTTGTAACACCCTAATTTTGTTACAATCCTGATTTTTTAAATTTTAAATTACAGGGTTGGCTTAAAACCTTGTAGCAAACACATTAAGGCCTAGTTCTAGTTCACAGCCCAGCGGCTGGGAAAATCTAAGTACGGTAAAACTCTTTGATTTTTTTCTTATGGTCTTTTGTATCCATTCCTTATGCAACGTGTGTACATGCGCCGAGAATACATTTAAGGAGACACAAAAATGTGTACCATTACCCCCAAATTATAAATATAACTGAGTTGAGAATTCTGTGAAACCCCAGACACTCAGAGTTCTTGGAGAGAGATCACAGAAGTGGTGGTATTCAGCCCAGTCTTGACTCATTGGAAATATGTATACACACTTTTACCTCTAGACTTGGTGATACATTGTGATAATAATAATAATACCCTTAATGTCTGTGTCTTACCACATGTAGGTACGTCCTCTTCTGCTGACGAGGTCTGCTCATCTGTGGATGGCTTCTTCTTACCCAGTCCAATTATTTTAGTAATTTTCTTCCCTGCTCCTTTCCCCACTGTTCCAGTCTTGGGCTCTGACTTTGAGTTCTTCTTCCCTTTTCCTGCGAATGAGACCATAATCATAAAATTACTTTCAACTTCAATGAGGTTTTAAATTAGTACAGCATGTGTAAAACTCTTCTCTGTCCCAATTATCCAAACAAGAAATTACAAAGAGACACATGTTATGTGTTCATTTGTGTTGATTCAATAAGGTTTGAATGCTTTTGCAATGCTGCAAGAAAGAGAAAAGAGGAGAAAGAGCAACTTTAGACCCCACTATAAACAACCATGAGTTCAGAATCAGTTACATTGGGTTTAATCAAACCCTTGTGGGTTCAAAAGCTCTTTGTTGGTGAATTAGGCTCAATTTGAAATCCCAACAACCCACTAGTCTCAGTGGCCAATTTCAGCTGGCCTAGTTTCTATCAAAGGATAGGCAGAGAGAGAGAGGAATGACTTTGCACATTCTGCTGGAAGACAGGCTAGATTCAAGTAAGCCAGGTTTTAAGAGGCTTTGTCTGAGTCCCTGGGTTATTGTTTGTCTAAATGAGCAAAATTGTTTCAGCTTTGCTCATTTGTTTAGATACTGTGGTCTGTGGTGTATTTGAATGTGTGTCTATGAAAGAATCAAAGTTAAAATATGAAAGGAAGAAGAAGGGAAGAAAGAGAGTATTGGTCAAAAATTGTTAAGCTGTGATGTCAAACATACGGTATACCATAACGCAAACTTTTTTATCTTTTCTTTACTGCCAGATATTGAGGCAAAGAGACAGCGGAGAAGAACTCAAGAGGGAAAAAGAAAGAATTCCCCCTCACTGATGTCATCATGCTGAGACAGCTAACACAGACTTTCAGGAGTGATACTAGACACACACAAGAATAATGTGCACATAATCATTAGACACTCAATGCCTTTGCCTTGCACAATACAACACCTAGCTGTTTAGACCTATTCAATAGTAGTCCAGACTCATATGGTGAATTCTTTTTTGTGACTACCTTGATTAAATAGGAAGCTGTCTGCACACAATCTCATAATGTGAAAGGTATACAAACACACATCACGCACTATTCCTTGTCTGATTTGGAAAGCAGACACACAGATGTGAAAGTGATACCAACCATTTTTTAAAAGGAGAAGTTGTTATTTTTCCCTTCAGGAAACGATGTAGAGGAAAACTGTGATCAGGTGAATTTGACTCCAATATATCAGCTTTTTTGTTACCAGCTATGGAAGGAATGTGGGCGATTAAGCTAGAAAAATTGCCTTTGATGACTAAATGAGAGAATGACTGAAGCACAAGGGAGTGGAATGAGACCACCTTTAACCTTCTTTACTCTGTGGAGTTATTTTAAATCATTTCACCAATAAATTCTTCTGTTTATTAGATGTTGATATAAAGTAACCTCTTACCCCTAGGGATTCAAAAATGGATTATATAAAATGACATATATTACACTGAGTGGAGTGAGACATTTAAATTTGCATCACACAACAGATCTATGTGGTCAGATTGGTGTTACCACAGGTGCAAAGATTCAAATACTCACTTGTGTCAAATTCTGGGTGAAATATGTCAAAAATTATTAATTTTGGCAAGAAACAATCTTGCTACCACACATGATGCAACTGAAACTGAAATTTCCATATTAGATTAATAGTCTTCAATATGTGTATCAGAAAATATGTTGCTGGTGCCTAAAAATCCTGCTGATTATTTAAGAGGGGCACTAGTGGTAAAGGTATCAACAAGTGTTTTGGTAACTCTACTTGTAACGCACACTGGCCCCTAACTACACCCAGTTGTTGTAAGTTTAGTGTCCTAACAGCTTGGCTGAGCCAGCATTAGGTTAAAAGAGGATATCATTGAGCAATAGAAATCCAAACAGTCTAAGTGATTCCCTCTTTCATAAGAAATGTCAAGATTTGTTCAGTTTTCCAAGGCACATTTCTTTAATAAATGTAATAAATAAAACCTGAAATAAGATATGAACAACAAGTAGATGTTCGTTCTGAGGTTGTGCATAGTGAGTGTAAACAAAGACAGGGACAAGATTTAAATCCAAAGACAGTGTGTCACAGTTAACTGCTTAGCTAATGGAGCTTTTTACTTTATTTTACCATTGGGAAGCGCAAGTGTATACTGATCACAGATAAATGCACACACTAAATGATGGTTCTGTACATTTCTAGATGAAGCAGGCCAGAAAGGATAAGACCTTAATCCCTGGAGAAGTAATCAACATTTTATATGACTGCATTAAGCTAATTGAGGGGACCATTGCTGATACCGTTTCTACATTCCCCATAATTTCACAGCACTGACATATGAACATGCCTTACACAACCAAGTCCATGAATCACAGCTCTGTCCTGGCTCCATAAAACCCAACTGGATAGCAAATTTGAAATAAACTGCTAGCGGGAAATCTGTTTCAGTCATAATGTTGGAAAAATGAACCAACCTTATAGAGGGAAAAAAAATAAGAGTGTTTAATTTTAGTTGACAATCCAAATAACTGGGCTGACACCTGAAATGAAATGTCTCTCCCAAAGGGTTTTTGCATGCTAAGCAAACACACAGTAAATAATTGAGAGACTTATTCATCCGAATCTCTTTGTTTTGGCATCTAGTTAAGCAGGGGAAGACCATCTCTGTGTAAAATCCTTGTTAAATAAATCTAAAAGCTCATTCTTTATGCTACATGCATTATTGTTACATGCTGACCTTTTCAGAGTTTGTAGAGACTTCCCTCTGAATAATGACAGATGAGTGAGAAAAAACACAGGCATGATATCTCAAGATTTACATCTCGTACCAAATTAAAAACAGTTCCTTGTTAATTTCAAGCAACGGCAACTAAAATGATAATAATTAACTATAAGCCTGTTGAGACAACCCTGGACACAAAACATATACCTTGTAACCTCGTAAGATCAAGGACCTGCAAGGGACAACATCAGACAAGCATCAGGCTTGAAAAGGGGTTTATTACCATCACAGTCATTCGCTTTGCCCATGCCATGAACATGGTGGTCGAGGTAGCCCAAACTGAGTGCAGACACCCTTTGCTCAAGTCTTGTTTCTCTGCAGACCTCCTCCAGAGGCTTCATGGATGACCTTACTGTCACAGCTATAACAGTGCTTTGTGGTAGGTGGGTCTTCCAGAGTCTGGAAACGCCTCATCTTGTGGGCTACGATGAGCTATAAACCTACCAAATCCAGGGCCATGGTGATGAAGAGAGGAAATGTGGTAGACAAGTTATGCTTCTTCTGGCACTGCAATCCCATTCATGACCAAAAAGCAATTTGAGAGCATGGGCTGGGTTCTTGACTGCAGTTTCAAGAATGTAGCAGCGACCGTAGCATCAATGGAGGCACTTTAACTATTCTCACTACAGTGGACAAATCTGACCTACCTGACAGGCAGCACACCTGTGGACTTATAGGCCAATGATATTGGTTTCCTCATGTGTTCATAGGGGGTTGGCTCTCCACTCCTGATTGTTAAAAAGACTTTTGAGGGCGAGCCCACATTAAAAATGCCCTTCCATAGGGTTCCATAGTGTGGGGTGAATAGATCCATGATATTGTGTCACATGTGGCCTCTTGCTGGTTCAGCCTTGTAGCCTCGTAGGCCTCAGATAAACCCCAGATGACACTGAGTACTTTCTCCCAGATGTCAACATTTGTCATGCACCATATTGGGATTTTCCCGGCAAAGTCCTTCCACACAACTTAGCACTTACAATAAATAACTAAATGCTTTTATGAAGCGGATATATATGGTTCACTTCTGAAGCAGATGTTCCAAGAAAATGTTACACATTATTGGCCACTGCTGCTGTGGACTCTCACCTTGGTCCTTGAAGTCGCTGTGTCCATTGTCATGAGTTGCTTCACCATCGGAACTTGGTCTATCACAAGATGCCTTCTGGCGTTGGGAAAACCACACACACACAAAAAAAGAATAAATGCACAAGAGGGTTCAAAGCGAACAAAACTATATTTAGCTAAAAAAGGTTGACAAAACACTTAAACACTTAAAAGCAGCTGTCTAATTACCCTCTATATTGTAAAAACCCTTGGGAGCATCTGCAACATGTTATAGTTGAACAATTAGGCTGGGATTGTGTTAGCTGAGCCAAATTGGGAGTTGTTAGTAACTAAAGTACCTCTGACGTAGCTTATTTTCCAACATTAAACACACATGCAGTATAGCACAGAATGTCTCTCACATTTAACTGTGACTTTAGCTGCAATGAAAACCAATAATGCAGTGATTAACCTTTAGCTCCCTACATTTTCCTCCATGTGCCAAAGAAAAAAGTGGGGCAGAAAGGCTTTCTTACAAAGTGTGATTGTGTGCAATTATGCCAAGAAAAGAACCCTTTATGAGAAAGAGGAATATTTGCAAATGTTTGCCTACTTCAACAAGAATTCAGGATTAAAAGATCCAAATAAAAAAAATGCAATTTGAGAAAGACAAAAAAACATTATAGCCATTTGTTAAAGAAGAAATTAATGAAATTAATGGGGAACACCATATTAACAGAGTAACCCCATACACTTTAATATTTGATACAGCTAGCTTGTCAACTGAGTTAGCTGTGCAGCTAGTGACCCTACTCTCTGATTAGTCTGTTTTAACCAGAAGCTTGAAGCAAAGGATGAGTGTTGGCGTAAACCCCAAAGCCAGTGAAATGTTCTGAAATGCTCTGCAGCCTCTCTGCAAACACAGCTGAGACTATCTTTTTTTTTTCTGTTGTGTTTGAGTGAGGTGTGTTTTACAATAAGTTAACTGGGAAATTAAGTAGCAGACAAAACAGCCTGGGGTGAGTTGGTTAGTGTGCTAGCCATAATAGATAAATCTGCTACACAATGCAACGATGTCTGTCACATAACCTCTGAACTGTTATTTTTGCACATTCTGTTTAATCCTGTAATACTGTTAGCTAATATTTTGAATGTTTCAAAAGAAAAACTTGACATATTTTATATGTGGCTCCTCTGGGTAGCTATTTATTTTTAGTTCAGAGGAATTAACAATACTTTGCTAGTGGGTCATAAGGTACAGAGTTGTGTTGGAATTTGACCTCATTACATCATATTTAATCAAGCATCTAATGTGCCTTTCCAGTCAGTTTTTTTTTTCAAATTTCTTGTGAGATCTATTTTGGGATTGCTTTCAACATTTGTCAGTCAAGTTATATTTTAGGCTGCACAAAGCTGTATGTTGACAGAAAAAATGGATCAAATGTCATATTAAAGAGAAAGTCGCACTCATAGTGACAAAGAGGATTATGATTAACTAGGCAGTCCTCTCAGATATTTTCTCATTGTTTTGGCTTTGTGGCCTTCAGTTTTTTTCGTGGTAAAAAAAGATTTGATTAATCCACCGTACACTACTAATACCCTCCTTGCATTGTACAGCAGACAGATTTTAGAATTAACTGCTGAACATTGTGGTGTTTTCGGCAGCTAAAGAGACATTTTTTTTTTTACATGTATTTTTTTGAATATAATGGAACATCACTGCAAAATGTATGTTTGGTTTAATTAAACATAGGCATAATATCACATTTCAAAATATTGCATACAATTCTTTAATACAATATAGTATTTTGTCCTTTTCAAAAAGGACACACACATCACCTGATCTTGGCAACAAAAAAAAGGTTTATGACCCCTTTTAAGATTCCAACCCTGTATTTAAGAAATGCTAATTTAGTTCACTAGCTTAAAAGATTAATTTAATATGCATCAAAATGTAGAATGAAAAATGTGGGAACAACCGAGTTGATAATGTTTACCTTTTCCAGTTCGGGTTTGTGCACTGGTGATCCAGATCCAGCTCCATCCAACTCTACGCTTCCATTAACACACACTTCTCTCATCACCTGGAAACATAAAAAAATTAGGCATTAGCTAATGACGCTACCATTCACATTAAACAAATGGAAAGTCCACATTCACACATATCTTGATCACCATCAAGGGAGTTTTAACTTTATACTGCCAAGTCTGTCAAGTCCTAACTGGGATCATGACAAATGAGTATATCTAACATTTAAGCATCCTAAAATATTTCCTCACACTATTGCAACATAATTAAGCAGCCCATTCCTTCAACCTAAAAAGCATTCTTTGGGTAAAGTGGGCCACATGAACTTGCTCATGTCCCATCATGCTACTGAATGACAAGGGATCATATAACAATACATCTCATGCACTGGATTAACAATGGAAGTCAGAGTGTGCATGCATGTTAGGTAAGAGTTGGTAGGGGGTTGGGGTATCTGCTACACACATATACAGTATAATTGTGTAATTATCATTTTTATATTAGATACTAAAGAGTTCCACTACGTCCATGTAATCCTTATGGAATAAGGTCCAGTAGAGGTGAATGAGATCTGCAGGGCTCTAAAAGGGGCGCCAGTGTGCATTACTGTGACCTCGTTGGACTTGAGACCTGGCAACCAACCACCATATCTGGCAATCCCAGACATGTGGTGGTGACAGGGGTGTGTGTAGATGAGCGGCGGGCAGTGGGAAATGAGATTTCAGTCCGACCGCTGTGTGCACAAGATGGCTAATGCACTCTCTGACACACTCCCCCTTGTCTGCTCCACAAGCATTCTGAACCATCTCTGGCCGTGCAGAACTCCTCAGCTCATTGGTTTTGGCTTGGAGGAAGCATAATTGGGTTTTGCGGGGAAAATGACAGACTGTGGCTCCATTGGTCTGGCTCAGAGAACAGCTCAGAGGCCAGAGAGTGGGACAGACAGCAACATCATGTCTATCTTTCACTGGAGAGCTACGTTGCTTAACTGAAGTGCTACGTAGTGCAAGCTATCTACTACAAATCAAATTTGAGAAGGTAGTGGGACTATGATTGGTAGTTTTGGGTGCTGAAACACCACTGACAAGTTGCAGCTGCATGCTATGGGCTTTGAAGTGGTTTCTATACATACATTCACATCCTAGCAGCACATTTTGAATTTTTGCTGCCATGAAAAGAACTTGAACCCAACAAACAGTGAACAATTTTAGCCATATCAAAGTGTAGTGAAAATTTGAAAACTTAACATACATCAAAAATGTCACATCTGTATGGTTAGAAACTATTGGATGCCTTTATTTACCTGAATTACATTTGGTAAAAAAACAAAAACATGATTCAGTCTTTATAATCTACATATAATGAAAGCTTTACTCATGAGACATGATATAATGGGGCTTTTTGTTTGAAGTCACCATCACTTACACGGAAATGATCACAATACAGTCTCCATTCTCAGTGCATAAGCTATTTGCCTTTGGCTACACTCACCGTAAACCACCGACGCATGAAAGTTGAGAGTATTGTTAAAATTATTGTAATTTTTTCTTTATTTGTTCCATTCTTCATGAATTTTGGGCGTATTTGTTATGTGGTTTGTGCTGCAGAATGCCAGAAGAGTGTGGAATAGCTGCACCATTTATTATTATCACAATTATTTCTATTGGAAAATTGAACTGAAGTGGCACAAACATGGTTTTCAGCTGTTGTCTTTCATGTAAGGTTCAATGGTTATCCTTGGGTTTTTTATTTTTCTATTTTGGGGCAATTTATTCTTTTATTAGTACGCCATCAGAGGAGATGACAATGATGACAGTGAGGGAGGAACTGAGGTGGGGAATGTGTTTCACTGCTTATTCGAGACATTTAGCAATTTTGGAGGTAGTGGTAGCATACAATACAAAAAAAAACTGTGTTAACATCTGTAAACCTGTAGAACTAGGCTCTAACATACACACATACAGTGACACAGTGGTAATTCTATGGTATCATTGTCAGAATTTTGTGCATTTATGTGTTTTCTGATGTGCCTGTCCAGGAACAGGCATTTCAAATTAGGCTAGGCTATAAATGCTGTGATATGTTGCATTAATCAATGATATATACTTGTTCATATCATAGTACACATTGAATAAATAGTAATCCAATATCGATAAGTTAGCCATGCACTGTTTATCAGTTTGCAATTGTTAGATGTCATGCACCAGGGGTTTGATCAGGATGGTGTTTGAAAGCACACTTGAGCAGATAGGCTGTAAATACAGTAAATATAAAACTTACTTTTTCCAAACTTTGTGCAGAAGAACAACAAGAATAGATAAGTTAGGAGGGAAGATATGACATCAGTCTGAGTGATGAAGAGAATGAAGTCATACTTAAGCAGGAGGCAAAAGGTGGAAGTGGTAAGAGAAGGCAGAAAGTGGAAAAAGGGGAAGAAATGAATACAGTTTTGAAAAAAAGTACTTGGGAAGAGAAGATTTAGAGAGTGAAGCAAGGACACAATATTGACATGTGTGTTTCATAAATACATCGTCAGCTGACACTGTCTGGGAGAATCATTACTGTAACTAGCTGGCTTTGGAAGCTCTCAGTACTGTCTGAACTCTCCAAACTTTTCCCTCTCCCATCCCTTTTCTCCTCTTCTTATAACTTTCTTACTATTTGTTTTTTTAATCTCCTATCTTTTTCTCACCTTGCTTCTTCTTCCATACCTTTGCTATAAGAACTCATTAATGGCCTTTTTATTCAAAGAGGGTGAGAAAAATTTGTAGGATGTCTTGATTTTTAAATTCTGAATCAACAATGTGCAGTTTGAGAATGCCTGTTACTAAAGTTTTAAACCCCTGGTAGAAATTGAGCTCCAAAGTGGTGGACAAAAAAAAAAAAAAATAGAAAAGCTCCAGAAAAAGAGGTCAAGAGACAAAAGAAAAATTGAGGGGAATAATGAATAAATGAGGGACTGCTTAATACCCAGTGGCCCTTGCAACACAATATCCAAACTCAGACAAAGACACATTAATCTTTTTGGCTCAATGTCGCTTTTATACACCCCGAGGCTTGAGGAGGCAGAGAGCAGACCAGAAAGTCAAACCCTCCCTCGCTCTGCAGTTAATAACACCAGTACAGCACGTTGACATCAGAACCTAGACTCCAGAATCCAGACTTGTTTTGCAATGAAGGGTGTGAGTGTAGAACCTCAGCCAGTTGGATGTAATGACTGCTGATTGCAGCCATAGTGTTATCAGTTCAATATGTTTCCAATATCCAAGCACCTGACTAAATATGCAATGAGAAGAAAGTTTCTCCAGCAATAATTAGTGCAGTCTTTACCAAAGTTTGGGTGGTGCAGAGATTTGTATATTTTCACGGGTCTGGTTGCGGCTGCCTGCAGATCTCTCTGCCCTGACAAGGTTACCTGCCCCAGCCAATCAACAAACAAGGCTATTGATCATGTGGAACGGGTAATTAAATCAAGAGGAAAAACACAAACTGTTTTGATTTTTGTTTCCTGACAGCCATAAACATAAAATAGTTGACAATTCAAGAAAATAAACCTTGCAAATAATAAGACTGGTGTTTCCATCAGTGGTCTGCGGGGAAAAATTGCTCCACACTTAACAAGACCTTTGGTGAGTAATGAAAAAAAGCGTGTCTGAATCCAAATGCCTGTTGGTAAAACTGCAGCAAAGGGGAATTGAGCTGGCAGCCACTAGCAGGCACTTACAAAAATACCATTGCACAAATGGACGAGGAGTGATCTTAAAATAGTGCACAGTACAAATTTAAGCGCAAAGAAGGAATTTCAGGAGATTCCCAAAGGAACAAAGGAGAGCAGAGGTGAAGGGGTTTCTCTTAAATCCTAAGAACAGATGAGACCCGTCCTTCCTTCTGTGATTAAAACAGAAAGAGCCCGGAGGTGCTGGCACTGTTCTAACAACAAACGGACACAGGGGTTGAAAAGCAGAAAGTACTGGAGCCTTTTTGATATCGGCAGGGTGGGTTTGTTTTGCAGATTCATAGAACAGCCAGATCAGGGGATCAAAGGGTGAAAGAAAAGACAAGGAGATGACAGAAGCAGAGAAAGAATGTGAGAAGTCGGAGAGACGAGGGATCAGAGGACTACAAAGCAAACATCTTTGTATCAAAGTGAAACCACCACCTGCTCATAACAAACTGATCATACAATAGAAGGAAAAGGTCCATCCTGAAGAACAAAAGCCTATTCTTATACTGAGAGCTACACCCTCTATTTTTCAATACTCGGGGCAAAGTGGATGCAACAATTCATCATATTTTAAAGTCAGTGACAACAACAGAAACAAAACTTGAGGCCAACCCTAAGAAATTCACTCAAATTTGAAATGTGCTGCAATGATCTGGAATGTGCACAAATGTGCACTACTTGATGTTGGTATTCAGCAGTCTTGACTGTGTTTGACAGCCCTGTACTCTATGCAATGAGTCACATAAGGCTATGGTTTAAGTAAATTTAGGAGAGCTAACAGGGTTTAAGACCTTCTTACTGTACAGCAATCATGTTTTGGTAACAATGTGCTATAAGAAAGGATGCTTTAACAAAAATTGATACAAATATTAAAGGAGGATTGGATTTGTAGATGAGGTTTTACTTTGAAATCAAACATTCCAACCTTTAGACAGCAGATTAGCAGTTAGTTAAGTAAAACCCAAGTACCACTATGGAAACTTGTTATGTATGCATGCAAATGTAATGCAGTAAAAAATGTCTATTTATCCAGTATTTTACACCAGCACTGAATTATATTCAGTGAATTAGAAACAAGAAAAGCTGCATCATCCCACCTTTCCAACACATCCTCACATTGACTGTAACACCCTGCACCTGGTACTCTTGTTAAAAGACCTGTGTCAGGCTCACTGCTTTTTGCAAACAAAGTCCCAAAGAGGGGTTAAATCACTAAATCTAAAAGTGAAAAGGTCACTTATTTGACAACACTGTGGGCATGATTATGTTTTGATTTAGAGGATGCACATAGGAAAGGCACTGAAGGTGTGACACAGTCAACATCAATTATGGCTGATCAAATCAGCTCCTCTTATCCCCTTTAAAACCACTTCAGTGCATCGTACTTCCAATTTGTCTAATGGCTGAAGAAGGAGCAGAATGGCACCCCCAGCCAAACTTTATTCAGGGAGACAAATACATACTTGTCTTGGAGGTTCAGACTATTGATCACCAAATTTATGGTATTATGACTCAGTCTCCAAGAACTGAGGATGTTAAATTGGCTTTAAAAGATTTAACTAATAGTATAAGTGCCTCTTCCCCAGGTAATATAAGAAGCACTAGGCCAAGGGTTTAGGGGGTGTTGAGGGCAGCAAAATAGGTACTGCTTTGGAAATATGGATAATCTAACACAAAATTTGGTTTGCTGTTTCATTATTCATTCTATGTTACAGTTAACAAAGAAAACTCATCCAATACACTGAAATCAGATGCTGAAAAGATGTTGAGGAGAGAGCATTGGTTAATTATGCACGCTCAAAAGCTCCAGTATATTTATTAAAAACACTGATGAAGAGCAAAGTGCTCAAAACATCACTGATGTTGTGGTGTTTATAAATGATTTGCATCAGGATCTTTGACCGGCATTTTCATCTTTAAGCATTAATTCAATGACCTGACAGCAGCACATTACATGGCCCACATGGCTGAGCAGATTACAAACCAGAAAACCAGTGCAAAAACTGGGCTCTCGGTGTTCAGATCTTTCAGGAATTCTCCTCCACATTTGCTTAAAAGATGAGTTACATAGACAGATATTTATCATCTGATTAAGACCAAGTGATATGACTGAAAGCTACAGAAAAATCAAATGCATATTGTGTGTAGCCTGTTTAGTCAATGGCTATTTCTATAATTAAGAATGAACTCTTTTTGCTCAACTATTTAAACACTCTTCTACTTAGCAGCATGGAACCACAACTCTTTTCAGACTGCTCTTTTTCTGCATGAATGCCATATGGATGGAAACATGGAAAGCATGTAAAAGTGGCTTTGAGGTTCATTATGTTACCTTGAGCCACTCCTCGGCCTGTTCTTTGCTCTGCACAGCCAGCACAAGAGCATCTGCCCCCTGGTGGACGATCTTTAATTCATGCCTTTTCTTCTTGCCATCTTTGGGGATGTGTGTGATGCTGCAACCTGACAGGTTCAGCTCCATCTGGGGGGTGTGGTCTTTGGATGACTTATAACACTGAGGGATAAGAGCAAGATTTTCTGAGGGAACTTCATATGTTGCTGCCATAATGTTTTTTATTGAGTTAAGAACTTTTATCTCACCATTTGCACACATCACATACTAAACATACTATCTTCCCATACCAGCAGCTTGTTATCTTTGATGACACAGAGAAGTTTGGTCCACTGGCCAAAGCGCTTCTTGCGCAGCAGGAATGCACAGATCCGAGCGTCCTTCACCAGATCCATGGATGCCTCCTCAGAAGGCCACTGGTGACGCATCTTCTGGCCCTTCCCATCCTCCTCTTCTTCATCATACGATTCATAGGAGCTACTCATAGCATCCGAGTCATAGTCTGAGGAGGAGATGAAGACAGAACAAAAAACTTTTTTATCCTGCATTTTATTGCCTAGTCATTAAATTACAAGTAACATAAGAACTTGTAAAAAGCTATACAGTCACTTTATTTTCAGCTGCATGTGATTTAACTCCTATCTGCATGTATGGCTACAAGTACTGTAAGTGCATTATATAAGTGTACTATAGATCTGTTGACACTAACTGGAGGTGATGTATTCAGGAGCCTTTCCAGGACTTAAAGGTACTGCTTCCTCATAGTAGCCTTCCGGTAGAGAGGAGCTGGGCAGAGGAGGAGGGCCATTGTTCGGAGGCTGCAAAGCAAACAAAGGTTTCCACTGATTAATGGCAAGGTAAAAAATTTCACAACTGACAACTCTACTGTTTTTTTTTCCTCACTTAGATTTTAAATGACTTTCACTGCTTTCAGTGATTTCAGTAGACATTACAACAGCTTTTATCATTACCACCTAAAAGCTGCTTTAATAATTTTGATGTGGAATGAGCCATGATCATATGCATAAAGGCTTGGTCATGGTTTTTAGGTTACAGTTTTCAGATTAAAGTATGTCTTTACATTTCTTTAAAGACAAGTATCAAGTATCAAACAAGAAGTAACATCAATCAAAAATCTAACAAATGTACGAAACAATAAATTAAAGGCAGTATGTGTCACAGAAAACAAGTGCTGGCCATAAGAAGTGTTGGTCAAAGACACCTTACTTAAAGTTTTGTTGTGGCTATTTGTTAATTAATAAAACAGAAAAAAGAATGATTTTAGAACCAAAATGAGACACAATGGTATTAAAATTCAGAGCTCGTGTTAGAAACAGAGGGACACATGGTGGCGGAGAGGGTGGAAAGAAATTAGACCTCCTTTGTTTGGAAGTGCTCTCTTTGGCATGAAACAGTCCAGCAGTTCCAGTTGTTGGACTGTGGGGGATCAGCTGCACAGCCTGATGTGACCCATCAGGCCAGAATTGTTTCTCTGAAATTGCAGCTCTCAAAAATAACAGAATTTTGGCCATGGGCATTACATCTGACAGCACATAGAAACAAAGGTCTCTCCAGTTGTCTCAATGTAAGTCCAGTGATGCACCACTTAAACATATTTGTTGAAGAGTCCTATATTGCTCTTAAATCATCTTTACTGTAAATGCAAATTGAATGAATACATGATTTTTAAACTTTAATTGCATTCACTTGACTAACTTAAGCAATGTGTGCACCTTGTTAAAGTAATCTCAAATAGGGATAGACCGATATTCGGCATTTTGGCGCATATCGGCATCTGCCTTTTTTTTTAATCCGGCCGATAAGAGATTAATTTAAAACTGCGTTATTTTGGCTCTGATGCAGCCACTCCTCTCTGTCTCCAGCATTGTCCCACCCACAGCACCATCTGATTGGTTACACACAAAGCCACACCCAATCAGCAGAACTTTAGGGAGCTATTTATTTGTTTAAGTTTTCATATAACTTTATAAGACACGCTGCTGAGTCTGGGAGCTCCTTGCACTTTTTGTTAGAATTTTAAAACTGTGCTGTCCTTGTTTGACAACTTTGGTTTGTTTCTGTTTTTAAGTGTATTTCTTTATCACTTGTTATTTAGGATTAGTGTGCGTGGGTGTGTGTGAATTTTGACTAAAGGCAGTACCCTTATCACCTTCCTGTTGATGAACTAAAAAGCAGCAGTCGAGTTATAAAGGTTTAAAACATCACTGATCCCTTGCACAGAGTGTAGGAAACATATATCTGTGAGTATCTGAGTGTACATGCGTGGCATATTGTTCTCCATTATTTTATTAATATTGTGATCAGTTCGTTTGAGTTGTTTTCCGAACTTCGATGCTAATAGTTAGCATTACAATGTGTTTTCCCATAGACATTAGCATTAAGCTAGCGGACTTTCAACAGACACAAGTTTGTTGAGTTGTTACAGATTGGATTGGATTAGAGGTGAAACGTCTTCACAGACATGTTACCGAGTCCAGTTGCCTTCTATTTATTTGCCCAGAATAAGTTGTTACAGATGTTTAACTTTATTATTACAATGCAATTGTGCAAATATACAACGCATGTTTCCTTTATATCTTACTTTTATTGTATTTTTTCACAGTTTACAGTGCTTCATGTGAAGTCAAAATTGTCTCTGTGTGAAGAACTGTTTACCTACTTGCCAAACTGAACCAAACGTTTAGGGAGGGCAGAATAAAAACAAAGATGTCTATTGTCTAAGATAAAAAAAAAAAAACCTTTAACATGTTGCATTTATAATCAACATATGCTTAAAGGCATTTAAACAAAGTTAAGTGTTTATTGAGTGTATTATTCAAACTTTTGATGCCAGTATTTTCAATTTTACTGCAAATGAATATCAGCTCCAAATATTGGTTATCGGCCTCCTTGATTACTAATAATCGGTATTGGTATTGGCCCTGAAAAAACCATATCAGTCTATCCCTACTTTGAACCTGTATGTGTTCCTCCAACTTATTTTGATTCAAGAAATCCATCCACATTCTTCATGTGATAATCAGTTTTTTTAACCAAAACTGAAATGACATAAAATAACTCCCACCATTCTGTCGAGGCAGGTTTATTAGTTTTTGAGAATTATGGACCTCTATTGGCCATATAGAAGAATTACACAAATTACCTTCATTATGTTGAATCATGTAGGTATTTTGTTGAGTGTGTGGAACGATGGAGCAATGTTTTTATGAGTGGTTCCCATATAAGTAGGTAAAAGATGCAATACATGTTCCTGTCTGTAGTTTGACATTATTATTAATCAACCGCTAGTAGCAAATAGGTTAAGAAACATACCAATACTCTTGCAGAAGACAGGGAAATAAGACTCTTAGATAGCAACAATAATGACAGGTTGCAGAAGATATTATACTGTTTTGTAAGGGATGAAAATTTTTTATCGATGAAAAAATGTTAGCTCCAAGTTTTTTCTGTAGCAGTTGTACTTACACTGAGCCTGGATGTCATCACTTATCTCTTGTAATTTCTTCCTCTTTTCACAGCGAAGCGGCTAAAGAAAGGCATGGCAACAGCCAAACAGAGACTCGGAAAGATTTTAAAGATCCATCGAAACGGAAAGCTCCTCCTGTAGCATGCAGCAGACTGCTGTAGGACTGGGAATTCATGAGCTGGGTCCCTTCCCAACCTCACCCCCTGTTCACTGATTAAAGCCAACAATGGAAAAAAGGAAAAAAAAAACGTGCATTTTTCAATTTCTAAGAAGAACATCACTCTAATAGGTTTTTGCCTCTACTTATACTTTATAACTTTCAGATATTAAAGTGTACAGAACCTACTATAAATATTTTTTAAGAGAACATGTCTCATTTTACTACAGCTGTCAGTTTATCAGGGGTTGCTTAAACATGAAGTAGAAGTACATTGCAGTCATTCCAAGATTTTTGAAAGTATCCCTTGCATGTATTCAGTTGCATGTGTGCTTGGGTCAGGGTTTGGGGATTTTACACAATAATTCCTACTAGATGGATGCAGCTTATCATTGCCACACTGATGATGGATGGGTAGAAATAGAAAAAAAATACCTCCTTTTTTCCTTCCAGCCAAGATTCTCCGTGTTTCGCAGTGCATGGTTTTAATTGGAGTCAACTTAAGCATTTATCTCTTTATGTTAACACTTACTTTTGCAGAGCACTATCAGCGGTGATATTTATTTATTTGTGTCAAGTCATAGATAGGAAGTGGGATTTCATGGAACAACTTTTAAGCACAAGGTGTATCAAACAGCAGCAGGATGTTTCTAAAGCTTAAACAGGACACATTACTGTAGGACTAAATGGTCACAGAGGCCTGCTGTACCGGATTTATTGTGTTTGAAGAGCATTGGATTTCTGACACTAAGTGGGACCTGTAGCTAATGATAAGCCTCATCCATGTCAGGTCTGCAGTTACATGGGGATACTTTCTCTCTTCTTTTGCTTTCACAGGCAGCACCAACAACCTCGACTCATCTCTGCTTTTTATGGCTTCACACAGTACAGTATATAGAATGTAGCTTGTACATAGCCTTTTAAATTACTACTTTTTGTATACTTTTTCCTTTAAGGCTTAATTCTACATTTTTACCGGTTTTGCTAATTATTAAATAAATGAATAAAAATATATATATGAATATACAGTATAGTCCTAATTTTTGAACTTTAATTTTGTTTTTTCTGTTTTTTTTTAATGGCAGAGATTCATTTTTAACTTTTTTTTATTTGGTTAAATTTGAAGGTGTTGCCTGGAAAACAACTGAAGAAATAATACATTTTATTGTCATATGGCCTTACATACACAAAGCTAATTGTATTGTGATTCTGTTTGAACAAGAGACGAAGCTTTGAGGAAAAAAAAAATTGCATAAAAGCAAAACAAAAAAAAACAAACAAAAAAAAAAACTTAAAGTTTCTATGACCAGCCTCTTGTTCAAGTTCTAGTATCCTGAAGGGTTTCGGAATTATTTTACTAGCACCTTGTGAAGTGTTTATGTGTCAGTGATGTAATTTATTAATGTTTGTAGCTTTTTTATACTTGTACAATTCTTAAGAGGTTTTGTTTTTGAATATTTCATCAACGTGTGAAATTACCTTTAGCAGACAATTTTTGTTTTTCCTTTTTTCTTTGGGGATGTATGTGTGTTTGGGGAGCATCACGGACATTTTACACATTAGAATCAACGTTAGCAAACAATTTCTATTTCCATTCTGTATTCACTCAATGTCAATGTTATCATGATATCATGGTCACGTTTTCAATGTGACATGTTATTGTTATTATTATTGTTAATATTAAAATTATAAACAAGATGCATTCACGCCTCCATCACACCGTTTTTGTTTTGGTCAGGAAATTTCAGACACAGTTTAATGTGCTATACTCGATAGCAGCAGTGTTTAATTTACAAATGTAAACCATGCGTCCACACATATACAGTATGAGATTCGCTCCGATCAAACCTTGTCAATGGGACATTTTTTCAGGTTTTTAATTTGTACAATTCGTGTGTTGCTTTGTTGTGGTTTATTTTTGTATGTCCGAACTATTAAATGCATCCACTGTGCCAGGACAGTGAATGATAACTGTTGTAGCTGTCTTCCCTTACTGTTATTTACAGTACTAGTAAGTATTTACAATCCTTTTTGACCTGAATCTATATTTTTCTGTATGTAGACAATTCTGTTTGAGATCATGATTCACTTTTTTAAGACATCGAGAAATGGCTAATTCCGAGGAACAAACATATTGTTGTTGAATGATATGATTGTCAGCCTTGTTTACTTTTGCAATACAGTTACTGTGGAAAACCTACTTTGTAATGTGTTCCTCTTGCACTTGCAATGCGATGGCTTCTGTGGTGACGACTCATCTCGTCTTGCATCTCATTGTCATGCTTTGTATTGCATCAAGTTCAGCATCACACTGATCACAAACGAGTATGGCTCTGTTAAGCAAAAAATCTTCCCCAGCTTTCAGTTTCTGGGTTCAGTTTAGGATTTTGTCTTCTGGAACTTCAACAACTGTTTTAGCCAGGTCATCAATCAAAATCAAGCCAAAGTCAATACCATTAAAAATGTATTAATGTAGAAATGCTCTCAAGTAGTCAGACTCTTTTTACCCTATTAACCCCCATCCTGAGCAAGTGTTGCAGTGTTGAAATACAATGTACACAGAAATTCATGCAAAATCTGCTTAGTCAAGAAAAATGCTTCCTTCTCTTTATTCTTGCAGCCTCATAAGATTTGATTTTGTTCTTCAATTTGTGGCAAGACAGCCAGCATTAGTGTCAAACTCTATAGTAACTGCATGTCTTTGCCACTAGATGGAGTCAAAAAATATATGAATTAAAAAACTAATATACTGAATACAATGAATACTGAATACAATGTTGTTTAAGTACACCATAAATGCAGGATTCATCCATTAAGGGGTGTTTTAGTTTGATTTGCAGCTTATAATTCTGCCCATTTTTTTTTCATCTCAATTACATCCAGACTGTCATTATTACTCCAAAATCGAAAGGAAACTAGTTCAGAACAAAAATGTGCACTTCAGTTAGAAGATTATAAAGAAAACTGCAACAGCTCATTTGAAATTAGTCCCTAACAAAAATAAGTCAATTAACTCTTACTTTGTGCTATTAAAGAGTGATTACAGACAGAGGGAAGTTATGTGAAGTCTTCATACATTATGTGGCTTGTGTTTTTTTCACTGTTATAATCCTGTCTTAATAACACATCTGAACACAGTTAATTTCCCAAAAAATGAAATGAGTTGTGATCTGTATGGGAACCTGCATTCCCCCACAGTGATGTTGTATTTAAATCCTCAATCAAATCTGTTTGTGTGACTGAGATCTTGGGGTGCAGTGAAGCTGCATGACTGTTAAAAGTCGTGAACCCGTTTCCACCCTGGTTAGCATCAAAGTGAGTTATTATTGTTAGTTAATTGTTAACACAAGAACTTGAAGTGCTCGGACATCGGCAAATGAAACAATCACATAATTTGTTCTCCCAGGATGATTTTCACACACTGACAAAAACAAAGCTCACACTGCGGTGAAAATGGGAAAAAAGCACGGCAGACTTAGTTACATGCATTTACTATGAGACTACTTTCTGTTGAGTTTAAGGAAAATCTAAATAGCAGGCAAAGGCAGTTTGTAAGCTATAATGCTTTAATACATATTTTATTTTAAAATGTAAGCAGGTACAAAGATTGGAAAGAAGGAAAAAATGTAAGTGTTACACACAAAAGTAAACAAAAGTCAGTTTAGTAATTTCTAACTCTATTGGAAGTCAAAGAAAACAAATTAACAAAATAGCCAGGAGGATTATGTCAATTTTCTTTAAATGCAAATGCATTTATCTGAAGAATTTTCCAGAAATTAACATGCTGCTGCTACAGAATGAGGAAAAGTTAGGCTGTGGATTTTTAGTAAAAACTGTAAACTGATTGGAATTGGATTTTGTAAGACACAGATTAAAATAATCTCTCTGCACTTGGGACTTTTTTTCACTTGAGAAAAAGAAGATTTTAGGGAGATAAATCTCGACAAATCTTGGCAATATAGGTACCTCAAAATCACATTCTCATAAACATTCTCCAATCTCTCTGTTTCTTTGTCAGCTCCAGCCATGCAGTCGGCCCATGGGAGGGGGCAAGTGGGATCACAATTTAAATGTCAGTGAATTAAAAACAATGCCTGCAGAGTGTTACAGTCTAACTGCATTCATGGCCATGCTGCACTTGCTTAGTGATTACAGATGTGAATAGGCCGCCCTCAGTTACTTTGAAAACCCTCTGGTCCTATATGAGAGTCCCAAGTGGTCAAGAGAAACGTGCCATGTGAGAGATGTCTTAATTAGACAGGAATGTCAGGTTAAGCTTTGCCTTTGTGTGGCCGTGCAATGATGCAAGTTGCTAAAAGACCCCACCATTGCTCTGCCTTTTATTCATTCATTCTCCTGAGTTAAGGGCTGTCATTAGTATTAACGCCTGATCCTTACTATGCCTACACCCTGGTAAAGCTATAGAGCTCTGCATCTGTGTACGACCCTGGAGCAATCACAATGAGTCTAAGTTTGCCCTTTTTTGTAGCAGTGATGGAAAGTGTCGGACTGCAAACTTATACTTCTCTGCAGCTGTGAGAGCTGCTTCTATCTGTGTGGATTAGCTGCTCAGTCAGCCCACAAGAACTCTTTTCCTGCTGTTTCACTGGGAATTTATAAGTGTAGAGAGACATTTGGCTTCTGCAGAACATACACAAACACATTTTTTCCTGTGTGTTTTGGTTTACTTCTCAAAATCACTGAAATTACTCTTAAAGGGCTTCTAATAATTTTTGACCTAGTATATATGCATTTGAGACAGCAGCTTTGATTAGGTTGTCATTTTGCCCGAACAGGCAACTTGTACTGTGATCAGGCTTCTGACTTATTTGCCAGCCTATTTCATTTCTAAGACACACTGCAGTTCCAATAAGTCAATAGAGGGTTATTCATAAAGTTTTCTATTTAATGGCTTAAAGATCATTCAGTAACAAGGAGAAAGGAAGCTAAAGCTTAAGAACCGTTGTCAAATTAAACAGTAGTGCCTCGGCATAAAAATGAATGTCTGACAGTTTGAAAAGTGAAAGTAAACGTTGCCGGCTTCAAGAAAAACATAGAGGCTCTGTTTTATGGTGGTGTGTTTCCTTAACCTTTGGTAGGCCTGAAATTTTGGAACTGGAAAACAACACTTCACCGTTAATTTTTGACGCCCATCAAGGAAATGACTGTCATGAGTGAAGTGAGAGCCCACCCAAATGAGAGTATTATTAATGTGAGCATGATCAAGGCCTCAGTGGAAAGGTTGTTTTATTCACTGACGGCTCACAGTAACGGCTGCAATAGCATGACATGATTTTTACTTAATATATATACCAAAATAGGACACCAGAGTTATTTATTAAAAGGTTAAATGTACACTATGGCAAAAAATGAAAACAATTTTGCTCTTATGCTAAAACATACTACTTGTTAAGGTTAGACACATGTTTAACTATAGTTCATGGTCATGCCAAAATTGAATTTATTTTAACTTTTTGGCATTATTTACAGCATATAAATGAATTATGTAAATGTAAAATAATGTGTAAAAATTGCACTAACTAATAACAGAAATAAAAACTAAGTCTAACCACAATTTTGACTCTATTGCTAATATCACTGTTAATGAAAATCTTAGGGAATACATTTTTACAAAACTAATAGGTTTAAGTCATGTAAAGGCCTTAAATTATGCACTACTAAAGGTGTGGAAACTTTGAATAACAGTAACCAGCTGTCCGCTGGGCATCGGCATAGCTAATTCAATTAGATAATGTTAAAATCTTGTCCATGTTTGCAGTATAGTTTATAGTGCCATATAGAAATTTGTCCATAGAAATATTTAACACATAATTTAGCTTGAACTGACAATGGATTCAGGACACCTATTTTTTTGAGTAAAATATTACTATATTATTTAAATGTTAGCACTAATTAGCAAATATTAATGTCTTTGCTTGTGGTACCTGAGATAGACTTGCTGGGCACAACTTCAGTATTCCTTGAGGCAAGACCTGCTCATACTCTGCCTCTGATTGACTATAAACTTCCCAGGCATTTGCGAAATTCTAAGGTTTGCAAACTTTTGATTCTACCCAGCGCTGTAAACTATAAAGTAGACAGTTCCCTTCTCTGACCCTCCAATACAACAGTCACTCCAATACAACAACGATAATGACCATTCATTTAAAGAAAGAGAAACAAAAGAACATGAGAACAAGGCAGATAACCACAGCTTCCTGTTAATTTTACAATGGAAATTTGTGTTGTGATATAGGCAAACCATTTGTAAACAGAGAAATATGAGACTGATCTATTGGGAGTTACAGCTAGCTTATAGCATGTCTGTGAGTATGACTCCGGCTAGCTGGCTGGGGACACCTGGAAAGGCGCATTCCGTGATTCAAGGAAGTCTCAGCCTCCATACCTAGCTTGTAAGCTTAGCTCTTATTACAGATAAATCATTACACCAAGTTTGTTTGTAAAGATTACCTTACCTTAAATTATGTTAGCTGAGACAACTGGGTACCAACATGGAGCAGCAAGGCCACAGGGTTTGCCAAAGTTAAGGGCTAGTTTAGCTTCTTGGCCTAGCTTGTAAGCCTCAACCATTTATTTTTTTTATTATTTTTTTTTTTTCGGGCTTTTACACCTTTATTGATAGGACAGCTGAGATATCGGACAGGAAACAGGGAGAGAGAGAGGGGAGAGACATGCAGCAAATAGTCGGAGCCGGAGTCGAACTCGCGACCGCTGCGTGGAGGACTGAGCCTTACGTACATGGGCCACCCGCGCTCCCGATTGAGCTAAACGAAGGCCCTAGCCTCAACCATTGTGGGCATTTATCAGTAAATAGGCTTCAATCAGCTCGTCTCTCATTCATGCTCCTTATCTTTGCCCAATTGAGGACTAGCTTGGAGTTAGGCAAAAAGTAAGCACTACCAAGACCGTGAAGCCACCACATTAAGCCTTACTGGTTTTCAGAAATCTCTGGTGACATCACAGATGCACAAATGCAGACGTTAAATAAACCTATTAATTTTACTGGGTTTGGACATTTGTGTACATTAGCTGTGTACGTTAGAGTGCACAGCTAATCAAAATATTTATCATCAGTCTCTTTTATTTTAAGATATTGTAACAGTAAAGTGTTATATATAAGACTTCAAATTCATGTTTAAGTTGGTTACACCCACTGTTATCCACTGTTATGTAACCAAATAAAATGTCATTCAATGTTATATTTTGACACAATGGCTAGTTTAACTCGCTGTGTAGCAATTCTTTGTCACTTCTTTAGTTCTTCCCACCAAGTCTAAAGAGCTTCACTTGTCAAAGCTCTTATATCATTAACTTGTAGTTACAACCTGTTAGCAGAGAACATTTCCTTTTAAGTGTGATGCTTGTAGTTACTGACTGAACGATAGACAGTCCCTGCAAAGAGACAGTTAAGTGGTCAGCAAAGTACCTTGTGACATGGTAAAAACTAGCAATTCTATAAGCACTGCTAGTTAGCATAGCAGAACGGCAGTAACTGTAATATCACTCTGACCCTTGTGTAATTTAGTATGCATATTAAAATGTTTTATCTTTAACATTCAGTTATATTATTTCAAAGTAACTTTAAGTATTACAAACTGACATATAGATAGACATATAGAGTAAAACAAAGGACATTTGATTCATGTTATTTTTTATCTTAGTAATTTTTAACTACTTGAAGGGGAAAAAGCATGAACACATTTGTAGCATTCTCTGAAGAGTTTTTTCAGCACGCTTTTTGTAATACGCTTATATATTTTTATAGCTGCAGCACATTAACATCTCTCCACAGAACCTTGAAAGTAAATTACTCTTCCATTTCCTGTCCTTTTCTAATTAATTGACCTCCTAAATCTTTTTCATTTTACTTTATTTGTATTTCAGTATCAAGCTCCAATTGCTTGCTCAACGTCAGGACACATGTAGCTGCGCACAGTAAATAAATGTGAGTGTCTAAGAGTTGAACATAGTTTTAAGAGACTGTGTATTACCCAGAGAAAAGAGAAAAAATGAGTGAGTGAACTGTTTTACACTGTCATTGCACCAAGACCTCCTGACATAAACATCTATAATCTGCACTTTGTGATAGATCTCTGTAAACAGAGAAGCCAAACAACATATGCAACATATTTAACTCTGCAACACACAAATGCAAACATCTGTTAACATAGTTCAGCAGATATTTTTAGAGGATCTTGTTTATAAGAACCAGCTCGAGCAGAATTCAGTAGATTGGTAACAGTAAATATGTTAGTACTTACATTATTATTATTATCCTCAGTGGTTGTTTGACTTGTAGCAGAAGTAGCAATATTCATATTGGTAAAAGAAATGTGGTAGTGTGAGTAAAAGAAAGAAGTGGTAGTAATTAAGTTAAAGCCTAAACAACACATTGGCAGAGCTCATTTTAACTTTTCATTGCTATATCATGATCTGTGATGATGTTAGTCAGTAACCAACAAGAAAGTGACATGCAGAGAAGACATTTCTTTTGGAACCCTTTGTATTTTATTTTATTTTATTTATTTATTTTTATTTTGTTTTATTACTGGAGTTCAAACAGCTGAAAGTAATGATTGTGAAAAATGTTTCCTTGTATTTTTCACGGCAGAGGGTAGCTTAATATATGCTATATAAATACATATATGTATATATACATACATAAACACACACCAACATACGTGCACACGCACACGCACACACACAGAAACACACATACACACACACACATACACACACATATGCACCATGCTTAATGCTTAATGCACCATCTGCACTCCTCCATGTTTAATAATTTTATCTTTTTTTATGCAATCAATTAATCGATCAAGAGGGAACCACATTTTAATTTCATTATACAACTTGTTGTATAATGACAAATAAACTTCCTTCTATCCTTGTATCCTTGTATCCTTGTAAGGTGCTAAAAATCAAACCCTCTTTTTGTACCTTTAAAAAGGAAGCAGAATCCTACATTAGGACTTTATACACCTCAAGTAATAGAGAAGCTATGAAAACCCTAAGTATGTGCTCCAAATTTAAAATTCTTTTATAATGTTAATTTATTTTTGTACAATTTTATTGCATATCTTTTATTTATTTATATTGCAATTTATTTGTATCCCCTGGCATTTTCTTTTTGTGGATCCTTGTTCCTTGATCTTATATAATAATTTCCACTGCTGTTATGTTTACAAAATGTATAAGAAAGATTATGATATTTAAAAAAAAACACGCATGCTATACGGACCGTACAATGCGGAAGTAAAGCGGTAGTAAAATACTTTTTTATTTGGCTAGAAGAGAGACAGAGAAGATCACCAAGGACTTTTTTTTAGACACAGATACACCAAGTTGGTTCATTTCCACCACAAGGAAAGTTGATAGTTAAGAAATAGTGTGATATGCATACGCCAAAAAAGTTTTTTTTTCCGCATTACTTCCGCGTTGTGCGGCCCATAGGACATGCGTGTTTGTGTCTACCCCCATCGTCCCTATCGCGATGTGAACGAGCATGCACATGCTGGTTCCCTCCCTATGGTTCCCACGCAGACAACGTTCTGGGCAGAAACTGCGCATTCATGAGGTGGGCAAGCTCATGAATATTAGCCGACAGTAAAATTGGTAAATTTATAACAGTGCTGTTAATAAAATATTAGTAATAATATTTAAGTCAGTAATCTTAAAATACAACAATAAACTAGCCGGATTAATTTTCTTAATTTGAAACCAGACGCTGCATAACGTTTTAAAACATGCATGATTTTTTGTTTGGGATGAAAATAGCATTTATGAGTGTTCCTCACATTTGTTGAGTGTATTATACTCAACACCACCACACTGATATATTAATTTAGTAATACTTGAGTTAACTTTCTGAGACTTTTTATTATTATTATTATCTTAATGCCAATTTATGGTATTGCTCATAGCCTTGCCTACTTAAAATTGTTTTCACTCATTCACCTTTTTTTCTTTTTCAGTGGCATACTGCATTCAGGCTGAAGATGAGCTCCACATGATATGAATTGCTTTAACATCTTACTGCACTACCTCTTGCATCAAACGTTGATAAAGATGTTGATTTGGCAATAAATGTCTATTTTCTTTTCACTGTCATATTTTTGTTTTTCACAATCAACTATCTTGTAACATACTAGCCTAGGTGTATTTGTGCTACGTGCATGTAATTATCAATTTGATGGATCACATTTTATTATCTGAAAATAGTAACTTTAAATATGGGCAGGAAAGGACTTTGACAAAAAATGCTTTTAATTTACAGAGTCTTCACACATTTTTTGGAGGGTTTGGGGGCAAGGGTTGAAGTGGTGAGGAAATTACAATGAGGGAGAGACGCTTTTCTCTCGGTACCATAGTCAGGGAGTACCCAAGCTGTGGGTAATAAAATACTATAAATAAAAATAGGCCTGCCAAAAGAATTACAATGTTAATACTAGACTACTACTACTACACCTACTAATGCTAATAAACATAATAATAACTACTAATATTGGCGTAAGCATTGGCTAAACAAGTGGAAGATTTCTTTATAGTCTATATAGAATTAAGGTACCAAAGACAACATCTCATGCTATTAAGCTAAGTAGGCTAATGTTGTCCCTTATTGTAAAATTCTTGGGATCATTTAGAGCATGTAGCCTGATTTAGTAGTTGTCAATATATAAAATAAAGGAGATAATGTGTAAAAAAAAAAAAGAAGAAAAGAAAAAGCTTGTGTTTTTACAAAAATATTAAATTCGGTTTTTCACTCTATAACCCTATTTAACATCTGTGTATTAATTACTCTCACCTTGTTTGACCTAGCCATGGATGTAATACATCCATTATTTTTGTTGCAATATTGCGAGTGGCCACTGTTGGAATTGGAAGCATAGCCCGCCGCCGGCACCCTATCCAGGTCTCATAATACAGCCATGCTGTAGATAGGTATTCTTGGCATCAAGAGGCCACTGCATCTAGTTTTACATGCACAAAATTCCTTCAATTTGATCAAAACTTTCACTGATTAGAAATTCCAAATAAACTGTTTGTATGGACGCCAAATAAAGGGATCAGATTACACATGCACAGGGGTTAAAGTGGGCCAGAGCCCTCCAGAGCTGAGCTCCTCATTAGTCACCTTATATATTATTATTTATTCTTTATTTGACTCACCTTAGTCAAATAAATAAATTGTTCATTTCAAACTGGCAGTAGTGCTGCAGACTACAGATAATTTTTGCTTGCACAGCCTGCATGGCTCTTGTTTGATATTAACTGTTTATATCCCGAATTCAATCATCAAGACTGGAGTGGAGGTAGAACACTTCACTGGCTAAACTTTGTTGAACACCCCTCGCCACTTGTCAACCTCATTACACCATCAGTATGCAACATACCCCCCTTACTTGGGAATAAACTCCAAAGCTATACCATATATAAAACTTAAAACATATATTCCTTCATATTCAAAACAATATTAATATGCCTCGACATTACTCTTAAATATATTTCACAGCTTTTCTTTTTTTCCATGTATTTTGCCTTAACAAACAATTTTCTGTCATGTTAACAAAGAACTGACTTCAATAAACAATAAAAGCAAACATGTCCTTCTTTTCCTTTTTTTTCCCGTTGTCATACTTTTGAACAGCCTAATTCATATTTTAGAACACACAAGTAAACATTTTAACTGTTCTTTCTTCAAGGGCTGCTTCCCCCTACTGCTGTTTTACTTAATGATAAAGTCTGTTAGTCTCTGTGGAAGTTTGATCTGCCTGTGGGGTCTCTCATACTTGGGTGTAAGGGGCTGGGGTATGATCCCCTCAGTGTGAGCCTCTGGGCTGGGCTCTGTATTATTTTTTGTTTTGGTCTTTCTCTTTCTCAGTCCCGGTCATTTGTGTTTTGTTAGTTGATTGTGGAGCAGGGTCCTCATCATAGTACTTCTTAACGAATGTGGTGTTTCTGGAGTACGTAGCTTCACTTGGTGATTTGAAAACCACATTATTACTGTCCGTACAAATTACCTTGTGTGACGTCTTGTTGAATGTAGTGAAAAAAATTATCTGTCTTGTCTTGTTTCAGTAAGACCTGATCTCCAACTGTTACATCTGAGTATTTCGCTCTGTTCTTCTTGTCTGCATAGATTTTCGATTTCCCTTTTTGTTCAGCATCCGTGTCTCTCGTCTCCAGATCTCTTTGTGGTGTCATTATGTCTGGGAGCTTTCCTCTCATTTTCCTTTAGAAGAGCAGCTCTGCTGGGCTCTTCCCGGTTGTGGAATGATTGATAGAACGGTAGATTGTGACGTACTTGTGGAGTTCCTTCTTCCAGTCTAGTCCTTCAGACTGCGCAATGCGTATCCTTTTCATTAGTGAAGCATTTTGTCTCTCGACTTCACCATTGGCTTTTGCCCACTTGCCCATGCTACCTCCACTTCTCTTGTGGTGAGGGCCTTTGGTGTTGCATTTGTAGCAACAAACCTCACGTATTCCTCTGCTCTATGTTCATGAGTCACCTCTATGACACCTTTTCTAAACAGTCGTGATAAGGGGTCTGCAATGTTGTCTCTCCCTGGAATATGGACCACCCTGAAGTCATATGGTTGGAGCCTTAGCATCCATCATTCCACGCGAGCATATGGTTTTGACGATGGACTGTATATGGCCTCCAAGGTCTTGTGGTCTGTCACTAAGTCAAACTTTTTACCATATATGTACGGGTGCAACCTCTCGCAGGCCCAAACTAATGCATGAGCCTCTCTCTTGGTTTGTGAATATCTCTGTTCACAGTCTGTTAGGCTTCTGCTTACATAGCAGATTGGTACCATTTCTTGCTGTTGTTCTTGCACTAAGACTGCCCCTATGCCCACTGGTCCTGCATCCGCTATGACTTTGGTGGGGGCATCCTTATCAAAATATGTGCCAGCCTCAGCCAGTTTTTCCTTGAGTACTTGAAATGCTTGCTTTTGGTCTGGCCCGAAGTGGAATGGTGTATCTTTCTTAGTCAGTCTCCGTAGTGGCTCTGATATACTGGTGAACTGGGGAATGAATCGGCTACTGTAGCCAGCTAAGCCCAGAAAGCTGCGTACTTCTGATGCATTCTCAGGCTCTCGAGCCTCAGCTACAGCTCTCACTCTTTCAGTGGTGGGCCAGTGACCTTCTGTGAGAGTAGCATGCCCATGAATATTAACTTATCCATGTTGAATTGACACTTCTCTGCATTTAGTGTCAGCCCACAACTCTCCAGCCTCTTCAGGACCGCCTGGAGTCGTTCATCATGGGTCTCCTGGTCTGGTGCATGAACAATAATGTCATCTGAGATATTCTCAACCCCTTCAATCCCAGCCAGTGCTGTTGCAATCTCATGCTGATATTGTTCACTGGCTGAAGAAACACCAAATATGAGTCTTTTGTATCTGAAACTCCCGGTGTGTACTGCAAAGGTTGCAATCCCTCGTGATTTTGGCGTGAGTTCCAGCTGGTGGTAGCCCCACTTCAGGTCCAGTTTGCTGAAAGTGACTGATCCATTCATCCCTTGCAAGAGCTCGTCCACTGTGGGAATGGGATACCTCTCTCTGATGATGGCTGCATTTGCTCTCCTTATGTCGAGACACATCCTGATGTCATTCTCTGCTGTTTTCGGGGCAACTACAACAGGGTTCACCCACGGTGTGGGTCCCCTCACTCTTTCTATGAAGTCCATTTCTAGTGGCTGATTTATTTTCTTTTCAACTGCTTCCCTTAGGTGGAACGGTACACGTCTCAGAGGTTGTGCTACAGGTTTTACATTCTCATCAATATGCAGGCTTATTTGCTTGGTGTTCAGTTTGCCCACCCTCGAAACAGCTTGGGGTATTGTCTCTGTATCTCTGATTTAACGTCTGTCACAGTACATGTGTTTGTACCCACTCTCAGTACACCTAGCTCAATAGCAGTTTTCTTGCTAAGCAGTGGCTCTCCATGTCCTTGCATTGCAGTGAACTCTGCTTCTGCGTTTCGTTTTCCTATCCCTACTTGGCATTTGAACATACCCTTTACTAATAGTGACACCTTAGTTGAGTAGGGGTGAAGGGGTTTTTTAACCACCTTGGACGCAGGTCCTCCAGTGTCGCACAAAATTGAAAAAATATCCCATACGTCCGTACAGGGATGGTGCAGCAGTAAAGCCCGTCGTCGTTGTCGTTGTCAGACAGAATCAAGCCTTTTCCGTCCACCTACAGACACCATTAGCCACCTTGTCCAGCGTGGTCCTAGCGTAGCAGGCTCATTGTAACAGTCAAACTTTGGCACGGAGTTGTCCATCTTTTTTTTCAACCTAACTTAACTTTACAGATTTAACTATAGCTGGAAACTATCATCTTCGTCGGAATTGTTTGATATTAACTGTTTATATCCCGAATTCAATCATCAAGATTGGAGCAGAGGTAGAACACTTCACTGGCAAAAGTTTTATTGAACACCCCTCGCCGCTTGTCAACCTCATTACATCATCAGTATGCGACAGCTCTCATAAGCACCGAGATGCTCAACAAATCAGAGCGCAACATCACCCTCTGCTGGCCAGGTCTACTGAGTCAGTTATACCCACAGTGTTATCATTTGAATGATAGGGCTGGCAGGGCCAGCCAACCCCTACCGGCATGGTGATATATTTTTGCCTTTCCAAATACGGAACGATTCCGTTTTTCAAGGGACGGTTGGCAACCCTATTTGTCAGGGTGCTGTCAGCTCATTGGTCATGGAGCAGGAGAGGCGGGAGATAAATTTGCCGTAACATCTAAAACAAAGAGCCCCGTAATTCATTAATTCCATTGAAATTTTACAAACTACTGTTGATTCTCACGATAATACGGGACAAAGTGCGTCCTGTTTTAGCTCAATACGGAACCCGTACTTTTGTTTCCAAATACGGGACGATTCCGTTTTTTAAGGGACGGTTGGCAACCCTACTTATTGCTGTTACTGGCGAGATCGTTATGTTCATGAATATTTATTTAGAAGTTGGAAAACCTATTGTAAATGTTAATATCTGATCATTTTGTTGTTAAAGATGGAGGAGGATGAAGAAAACCAGACTACAAAGCCATCAGCAAAACCATGCAGCACCAGAGGTCGCATTAATGGTAAGAAGTATTTTATTTATTACTGTTTAGCTTAAGTATAACAACGTTATTAAAAAGAATAAATTTAGAGACTTATACTCTAAAATTGTTGGTCTTACTTAAAAATACACACATTTAGCTGTGTTCAGTGTTAAAAAATATTATATGGCTCTCAGGGATATTTATTTTAAAATATGTGGCTTTCATGGCTCTCTCAGCCAAAAAGGTTTAGAACAGCTTCACCTGCAGCAAAGCCCAGTAGCGCAGTACAGCCCAGCAGCGTCGACCAGCCCAGCAGTGTGGCACAGCCCAGCAACGCAGCACAGCCCAGCAGAGTAGCACAGCATCAGCAGCTCAGTGCAGCTCAACCCAGCATCCGCAGCACTGTCAAGACCAGTCCAGCCGTGGTCCAGTTCAGAACAAGCACTGCCTCATCAGCACAGATTAGCACAGCCCAGCAGAGCAGCATAGCCATGGTCCAGGTGAGCTGCCCAGCATCAGCAGTAGCAGTACAGGCCTAAGCAGTATTATCAGGTCTGCCCAAGGCAGTAATACTCACATTGACCTTAATTTTCCAGATTGTTGGTGACTCTCAGTAATAGTATTCAAACATGCCTATCCATTTCTCTTTGTATCCAATAAGATGTTAGAGTGTTCAGTGTGCAAAAGTGCCACATCACTCAGTGTTTACAGACAAGAATGACGAAGGTATACATTTTCCAGTGAATGGCAAAACTGTAAAGTTTCCCCCTATGGATCAACAGAACACAATCAAATGAAATCACTGCTCAAGAATATACATGACCATAAGTCATTACAAGACACAAGCAAGCAGAGGCAATTCTAAAAAAGAGATCTGAAAAACATTTAAATTTAAGTTTCCTAGTGGCCCAAGAGGATATGTGATCTTCTACAACGTCAGTGGTCAGAACAGCTTATTACATTGCAAAACACAACAGACCCTTCACAGACCACCCTGAACTGCTTGACCTGCAGAAAGCAAATGGGGTAAACATTGGCAGGGTGCTGCACTCCAATATGACTTGTGACTTGAGTGTGTGATTGTACAATTCATTTCAAAAGAAATTAAATCTGCCCTAATCAAAAGCATAAGGCCTACGAGGCCTAAGCTTACTATTCTTATTGATGAGGGCACGGCCTTAAGTAAGAAGTCATACCTGATCTTATACTTAAGGTGCTCTGTTAATAATTCAGACCCCATCACATTCCTCTTAGACCTGGGGTCCGTTTCACAAAGCAGGTTCAACAAACTCTAAGTCTAACCCTGAACTCTGAGTTGATCTACTCTGAGATAGGAAGCTCTGAGTTTTCGGTTCCAGAACGGCTGATTTGAGTTTGTTTGATCAACTCGGAGTAGTTTCACCTGGAGTTAAGCGCGTGCACCACAACTAATCAATGGAGCCCCCATGCAACGAGTCACTATGGCAACGGGGAAGTGGAGGGCTGCGTTTTTCGCCCCACCTGAATTGGGCATCTTAATCATGGGCTCTTACGGCGAGTTTGAAGATGTTTTTAGAAAGAAGTGCAACACCGCTGCAGCTGCAAAGGAGAGGGAGACGGCGCGGGAGAACATTGCTGCTCGGGTCAATGCGTATAAGTTTAAATGTAGTTCTTTGCAATCACAATAATATTACAAGGGCAAACTGCTTGAATGGTAGCCTATAAATTTATTTCATTTAGGTGCAATCCCGCTGGGGAGAAGCGCACTTGGTGACAGTTTAAAACGAAATATAAAAACATGGTTCAAACAGGTAAGACCTCGGCATAATCTCATGGGGGTACCTCATTTTGATCATGTTTTACATTGTTAAAATTATTAAACCCAGTCTGAGGTTGCAGCACAATGTCATTAACAGAATATAATTTAAAATTAATTTAACGGATCTCTACAACATTCACCTACAATCCTGTGGAACTCCTCCTTGATGGCTCTGATAGGTTTATGTCCAGGGAAAACGACAAATATGGGTAATAGCCGTTTCAGGGCGAGGCACACTTTTCTGACTGCTCTGCATACAGTTGCCTTACTCAAGTGCTCTGCATCTCCGACGTTGTACAAAAAACTCCCGTTTGCAACGAAACGCAGCGCAACACACAATATCTGCTGCGATGTGAGAGCATGACTACGGCTGGTAATGTTGCAAATGTAAAGACAGATTAGGGTTGTGTATGTAAATGATGGACTGTGACGTGAAACGGTAGCGCTCAAAAAGATAATTGTCTGGAAATGCTAGAGCATCTATGCGCGGTCTGATAACCATCTCCCCACGAATAATTCTTTGCGCAGTAATGCTGCGCTTTCATCCACGGGATCGTTATCAGAAGGAAAGGACAGGCCAAGTTAGTGAAAAAAAAGTCGCCAGCTACTGTGCCTAGTGGACTTCCTATGTAGGCCTACTGACTGATTTTGTTAACGATTTTTTTAAATAACAGACGGCAAAACAAATACTACGCCAAAACTCGCCTGCTGACTGAATGAATGAGGAAATCAATTACCGTGTGTGGCTGAAAGAGGGCGGGGGCAGAGAGAAACTCAAGGTTCATTGAGAAAAACCTGGTTCCGACCAGGTTAGGTTCATAGAGTCTGTTACCACGGTAACTAACCGAGAGCTTAAGTTACCTCTCTCTGTGAAACAGGCTAGTAGAGTTACTCCTCTTTCTCTGGTTTGAGTTACCTCCCTTTGTGAAATGGAAAACTCAGTTTCCCTCATTTCAGAGTTAACAGACTCAGAGTTTTCACTAAACCTGCTTTGTGAAATGGACCCCTGGTGGAGCTTGAGTCCGCCAATGCAGAGGGGATAACTGAGGCACTTTTGAACTGCCTGTCAGCTCATGGCCTTTACAGTGCCTTCCTCAGTGAGTGTTTAGTCGGGTTTTGCAGTGATGGAGCCTCTGTTATGTTTGGAAGAAAAGCTGGCTAGGCTACACCAGGCTTAAAAGCCATTTTCCCTATCTCATTGGCTGGCATTGTTTAAGCCATAGACTCGAGCTCTCAGTTGGTGATGCTGTCAAGAAATGTGTTAAGGTGAACCATTTCTTAAGTTTAATGGATAAATTATACCACCTTTACCATCAGTCCCCAAAGAATCAGAGGGAACTTGATGCTGCCGCCACAGATCTTGGCATTCTTGTAAAGAAAATGAACAGAGTTCACTGTCCTGTACGATGGATGGCGTCATCTTACAGGACAGTGAACTTTGTTTGGACTATGCATGAGGCACTTTATTCACAATTCACAGCAGCAGCTCAGGATTCTGAGCGCAGTGCAAATGAGAGAAGCATGTTTCAGGGTCTTGCAACTAAGCTGTC
>JAQMCX010000039.1:2276653-2301712 GCA_029814765.1 Acanthurus leucopareius | reverse complement strand
ACAGTTTACAGTGCTTCATGTGAAGTCAAAATTGTCTCTGTGTGAAGAACTGTTTACCTACTTGCCAAACTGAACCAGACGTTTAGTGAGGGCAGAATAAAAACAAAGATGTCTATTGTCTAAGATAAAAAAAAACTTCAACATGTTGCAAATCTGAAAATCTGTTCAATAAACATATGCTTAAAGGCATTTAAACAAAGTTAAGTGTTTATTGAGTGTATTATTCACAATTTTGATGCCAGTATTTTCACTTTTACTGCAAATGAATATCTGCTCCAAATATCAGTTATCAGCCTCCTTGACTACTAATAATCGGTATCTGTATCGGCCCTGAAAAAACCATATCGGTCTATCTCTAATCTCAAAGCAAACTCACTGAAACTTGTGCCATTGTGTCACATTCATAACATGATGATAACCTCAGTTCTTTGTACCTACTCTCATCTGTGCTGCCTCATTTTTTTAATTTTAAATTTGCGTTCAGTCTAAGTTTGTTACAATCTTCAATTCCTGATATAAACATCTCACTACTGGATGCTTGTAACTACATTTTAGCTTAAGATTAATAAATGTTTAAGCTAACAGGGATTGCTCTGATCTACTGAAGTGCAGGATCATGAAAGTGATTCAGCTAAATGGAATGCAGTAATTATTCACTTTTATATTCACAACAATGCTTTTGCCACTGATGATGATGTGATGATATAACAAGATATAAGACACGACATGTTGTATTCTCTAAAATGGGACGGAATGAGTTGTTTGTCATCATTCTAGTGATTTTGTTTGTCCTTATCTCATCCAATGAAGTGAAAATAAAGCCATAAACATAAAATTAATCTCTAAATTCACTATAAGAAAAAAATATTATTCAAAAGGAGAAAAAAAAACTTCTTCTGGGGCCTCAATCTACCACAAGCACAAGTCAGACAACCCCAGTGTGTATGAAATGTTGTCAAATTGTAAAGACCTTATACGGTCCCTCTAAATGTCTCCTTGAAAGCCTTTTTCATGACCATGACCAAGTTGCAATGGCTGCAGATTTTTTTCCCCTTATGGAAAACCCCTTTGATTTCTCTCTTCATTTTATTCACTGGTGGCAGAACCAATTTTCCACTGGTTATAAAGGGGAGAAAATCCATGACTGTTATGAAACTGTGTGCTATGGGCCATTGGTTTCAGCTGACCCAATCAGGCGTCAGAGCTGCGGTGATGTCAGCACCCATTGCTGTAGCAACGTGGAACATTTAAAAAAAAAGTTTGGCTGACATGTAGCCTCAACGGCTAACTTCTTCAAAGTGCAGAAAGTATGTGTCACTGTGCCGAGACAGTGGACAGTCCAGCATTACAGACATTTTGCTGTAATTATGGTGCTGTAATGAAAGAGAACTACTGAGTTTACTTGGAACCAGCATATCACAGAATTTAAAGATATAAAAAAGGGCTCATTTATTAAAAAAGATTATAAATGTCATTGTTTGCCCCGAAGATCTGTAATCTTCTTATTAGTGCATTCATTTTGGCCTCAAAAGCTTTGAAATTGCAAGAATTTAGTTATTATTTAATAAGCAATTTCAATATTCTTTTGTTATTCCTTAGCTGAATGGTATATGCAGTATGAATCTTGATTAGTTTTAGTTGTGCAGCAAGAGAATTGTTCATTTTCCATTTAATATGACATGCAATGTGAATGACTGTGGAAGCAAAGCAGAGTGATGAGAGATTAAATTGTGACTTTTGCTGCACATATGTGTATGTTTAAAGTAAAAGTTTTTCTTTTCAGCAAGTCTTTCCCAGAACTTCTGACCACATCTCACAAACTCTTTTTTCAATAACTGATATTATCTTAGGTGTTATCACATAACCCTTGTAAAGAATATGTTGAGGTGACAACAGATGGTCATTGTTTTTAGGTCACGTAAAGATGAGAGATATGGTTGAAGCATCATAAAAGAATACAAGGTGAACTTTGAGTTAAGAAAACATGTCTCAGCTCTTTCAAGTTTTTCTTTTTTGTAGTTTGTTTGTTCATAAAGAAGGTGAAGGTGTAAAATATTGAATTACTTGTTTGGTATGTTAAAGACCTATTTAGATGGCCACAGATAGCTCAGCAGTGCCACCCAAAAAAACCCCAAAACATTTATTTTGAACTATACCAAACTCCAAAAACCCAACTTGTGTTATTTTTGTCAAATGCTGATAAATTTCTAAAAGTCAGATAAAAAAGTTTACGCACTCTGACTTTTCCCCAGTCTGTTTTCTACCACTTTCCCATTAATATTTTTTCTAAAGTCAAATGTCTGTCTTGCCTCCTTATTTATCTGTCCAGTTTTACTTCTTCTAAGAAATTACGTTTAATTGGACTTTTAAAACTTAAAGTAATTAATCAAATGAATCTAAGGCATTCTTAATTTACTTTGCACAATGTAAAGTTGAGTTTCTCCTTCTTCTGTCTCCTGTCTCAATAAATTCATCCCTTCCCCTCCATTAATTCTGCACTTCATTGCACCAGTATTTCTTTTTCAGACCTTAGCAGAAACCTTATCGCATCTCCTTTGGGGGAAACAGCGGTTCAGTGAACTCATTTCTTGGCAGGAATACACTGCCCTGCTAAACACCAGCGCCGCCAGTGTTCTCCTCCCTATCCCAGCCCTAAAGAGAAAAAAAAGCAATTCCCAGGAGAGGAAGACAAAAAGAAAGAAAGGCAGAGAAGCGAAAATAACAAAAGCACTCAGCTTAGATGGTCAAACAATAAGGCACAATATTAGGGTTTGAGAAGTGGATGTGAAAGTAGACTTGTTTGTGTTGGTGAGGGAAGACTGTTGAAATGAGGTCTGCTTCGTATCTCACATTGCAATGACTTCCTTTCCAAGACTTTTAAACAACAATACCATTAATAATCAAGCAGGAGCTGACTGTTTGGGTAAGCTTTTTCCCTGAGTGCAGCAGAATACATTACATTACACTCCAAAGAATGTGATCATATTGCTCTGCTATGTAGTGACTCAAAGCTGAGAGTCACCAGGAGTAGGGAGAGTGTGTTTGCAAACACTCCACAAACACATTTGTATACACACACCCATTTGATCAAACAATCAAACTATCACAGAAGTGATCTGCAGATCAATTCTGCTCATTCCACTGAAACTAGTGAGAGATCACTGTGGTCACAATGCATACCGCTCCTTTGATGGCCATCAACACACTCAAAACCACAACACACAAAGGTTAATATTTCAATTCACTATTTTCAAAGTCAGCAAGGAGAATGCTTCGGCCATGTCCTATCCAGTGAAGATCTGATTAGGAGCTCACCAGTAAAGCTGCTATTATCACAAACCAGCTTTAGTTCATTTTCTTTCAATTAGATTAGATTACATAGAGCTGTAACTATACTGGGGAACCCTTGCCAAAATATGCAGACAAAACTGAAGACAAAAAAATAACTAAAAGTGTCTTAAGCGACAAATTAACAAGTTGAGTAGTCTATTTTCTGACCCTAAAATAGGATTTCCAGTTCAACCTACAAGCTTTTCCCTCATGTTTTCCAGATCAACTTGAAAAATATTAAAAATTTTAAATCTTTTTTTTTAAAACAGAGTCAATACATTCTCAGGATTCTATCTTTTTACAGGGTTGATCATTTAGAAGTTTAATCAAATTGAACTTGAGCTTCTTCCCAAAATAAGCTGAACTCCATAATGAAGACAGTGGTTACGCAAATAGAGTTTCATCATTGAGCTTGGAAGTTATCGTGACAATAAGTTTACTGTGATGAACGGCCTCTCTGAGTTTTCAAAGTTATGTAATTTTACTTTCCAGTTCTACCGGAACTTGCACAGGAAAGTCTTAAGCATGGCCAAAACAACTGGAGAGGAAGAGGATACTATCCTAGAACAATGTTGTTTGTTGTGCATGACATCCTTGTTGCTAAGCTCTTGGTTTTGCACCTTAAGCCTGAAATTTCTGTTAGCCAAAACAACATAAAAAAGAGTCAAATACTGTATGATTTACAACTAATTTTTATAAGCTTAAAGTGCTCACTGCACTTGAAACACAAGATTTTGTGTGTATTGTTACGTTTCTCATTTTATTACATGTAGACATAGAACCATATTTGTATTTGTATCTGCCTGGTTGTTGTTTCTTTTGAAAATGTTCTTGTCAGATTGTAAAATAAAGAAAAACTTATCTTTACAAAAGTATAATAAACACTAGGAATATTCTGGATAACATCTTATACATAATATTTTTATGGAAAATTTTATGGAAATTCTTATCCACTTAAAGCATTTACATTCAGAGTTTCAAACAGATTTTAATGTCCTGTCATGGTCTAAATACTGTTCTTCCCTGACAAGAATACATTTCAAGAGGAAACACAGCTAAAACCATGAGAAGAGCAGCATGTACAGGTCATGTGCATGGATGCATATCAGAAATGTCAGAATTCCACAGTCATAATGTGTAATTAGGTAGTGGTAAGGGTGGCCTGACCTTGGTTTGGATATTCTGAGTGGGAGGTTTGTCTGCAGCTCAGGCCCTGGCCTGAAACTCATATCCAAACATTTATGCCAAGTATCAATTTTTGCCCTGCGTAGGAGGACTGGACCTGAATAAATGTTTCTGCCATGGTGCCAATGGGACACTGGAATGAATAAACTGAGTGGACACAGGAAAGCCACTCCCTAAGGAAAGGGAAAACTACATTTCAAGTGTTTCTTGGCAAATTATCCAATGTAGAAGCACATATGTTTCCAGCTGGCGCCAATCCTGACAAATTTTAGTTTGATTTGATGGGAAACAAAACTGAATAAAACCACTTTCAATTTTCACTGCTATGAATAACCTTGATACTGACAGAACTTAACATGTACAATGTACTTTAAAAAATCAATTTTTCTATATTGTTTTATTGTTTTTATGTTACCTGTCAGCAAATGACTAAAGTTGCACTTTATCACACCAGGTCATTTAAGTATGGACGAATTGTGAAAATTTGGGCTGACTGACAGTTGGAGTAATACAAAGGCCTGGATGGCTTTGGGGCAATCATCAAGACAGAGGACAGCCTTGTTTGGAAAAATCTGGCTCTCTGAAAAAGTTAAAGGGTATGAGCCCATCTAAATTACTGAATAAAGTTGGAAAGAAACCAACTAGGGCATCCAAGGGGCATTCAAGTGTAATATGAGGATGTGTGTTCTGCTAATGGGGGCCCGAAGCCACAGTGGAGACCTGAAAATACGTATGGCTGTCCAGCTGTTTACTTTTGGTGAACTAATAGCCATGACATTAACATGTGGTATTACTACTATATGAAGAGAATCAATTTTATTTATGTTGCAGAAAATTTAAGATATTGTTGAAAGAAATTGAGTTGGAATTCATAGTTCACACAACACTATTAAAGTACCCATGTTCATCAGTACACTTTAGTCAATACTCTTGCACTTCTACAAGAATAAATGCTTTAAAAAAACTGTTCCTTTCAAGAAATAATATGTCAAGGAGTGAAGTTTCTTAGAGTGAGACAAAATGGGTTGTTCAAATTCTACATTCTATAGACTTTTTTTGACTGAACTCTAGGTCCTCCCATTTGAAGGGAATATTGCTGTACGAAAACCTTATAAAATACTGCCATCCACTACAGTATGGACCTTCAGTTACCCAAAGGCAAGAACTATCATTGTATGGCCTTTTAAATATTTGCTTTAAGCTTTATTTAGCTTGGGGAGGGTTTTATCGAGGCCTATGCACATTTCCAGCACTACCCTGATTAATAGTTATACACATTTACATCTTGAAGCTGCAAAAGTGTATCCGCAACCTTCTGCTGTTGGCCTCTGGTCTCTGATCTACTTGTACAACTGTTGGTGAAATGGCATGCTCAAGGTCACCGCAAGTTATTTGAGGAGGGGTGAGTGCTACTCCTTCATTTTTCTTGAGCCGATTTTTACAGCTGGTGCAAGCTGCTTCTCTCAAATCCAGCTGCTAGCTAGCACTTAAACCACCTATCATGTATTTTAAGTCCTGTCTCTTGTCAAGATGAACCAAGGGATGAAAAATTTTTCAAATCAGCTCTTGCAATGTTTGCAAGTTTTGAAGCAGCATGGTCCTTTTCAAACCTCAAGAAACCCGCAGGAACAAGTAACTGATGGAAAGGACAAATGGGACAAAATGTTGAAGGATATCCATGTGTACACACACCCCTTCCCCCATACATTCCACTAAAGCTTAAGCATGAGGTTAAGCTATGGCAATTAGTTAAAAATTGATGCCAGACTGCAAGAGAAGATGAAAGCACTAAAAGCTAAAGGCTACAGCGCTAGCAACCCATCAGCCTCAAGGTTAACCCATGGTGTACTGCCATTGTCCTGGGATAACCTTAAGAGCTAGCTTGTGGAATATGGAGTAATGGTGACATTTTATAGCCATCACTGAATCTTTAATAAAAGACTGAAATATTCTCTAGGGACAGTATACTGTACATAATAAACAGTATGTTTGTTTGGAATATGCTGGCCACTCAGGTGCATTTCATTCTTTTAAGTTATTATAATTTGTTAGTACAAGTTGTTCTTCTCAAAATATGTATAACATAGCTATACATAATCTCTGACATTAATACAAGCCAGGGTAGTCTGCATGCATAAAACTGGGTTATCAAAACGAATACTATGATAACAAACCACAGTATATATTATATAGTGGTTTCAACAGTGGCAGCTGTCCAAAAACACTAGTAAAAGTCTCATTGTGTCAGAGAGGAACTCAATCCAGATGTCAGCTGATTAGTCAACACACATTCGTTCATTCTGTGAAAGCCCCATTTTACACCACACACACACGGACATACCAGTGTAGGTAAAAAAAAAAAAGTGCAGCATAGGAAATACTAACGTTGCAAGAAAACAAAAGACAAAAAACACTGAAACAGGCTAACAAATAGACTGTGCACAGACATGCTAAATCTCTCCAAAAATTCTCCCTCTGCAGGACTTAGGGCCTCGTCCAAGCTCAGGACCTGCCAACCTCTGCGATACACATCTAAGTGTTCCTCCTCCCTGTTTATACATGAACCACCCATGCTAGTGTTACCTCCGACAAAACAAAACCTTTCTCACAACTCCCATTTTAAACTCTGTGTTCCTCACCTCCCCTCCATCACCTTCCCTCTTCCTGCCTTGGGTCAGTGTGTTAAGTGTGTATTTTGCGGGACAGGTGCATTCAGCAGAGAATCGTTACAGATGGCGGATATGCCAGCTTGCCAGGCTGTACTGAAAAAATAACTGGAGAGTGAGATTGGGGTTGGGTGTTTCCTGCATTTTTCTCACTTCACAATGAGGTGTAAATGTGGGTCAGCAGGAGCTGGTGGGAGCTGGTAGGAGCTGGTGGTCCTCCACTTTGGAAAGGCTTTATAAGGGTGGGGTGACCCTGCTTTCACTGGAAGGGAGCCCTGTATTATAAAGTAGATTCATATCTGGAATGGAACTAGCCTATTATACTCACACTGAGTGAAAAGTCACACTGAAGAACTCATGCATCAATACAGAAATGCTCAAAAACACAGTGCCTTAGGCTGGGGGGCTGAAACTTACAGAGTGGATTCCTGATGCACAAGAGAGCTATATATTTAAATTTTACCTCGCATTAGCCTCAAATGATATAAAGGTATTACAGTGATCAGGTTATTTTGAATTCCTGAAGGTATTACTATCAGTACCATCACAGTTGATCGTCTTTCTGCAGTGTTTTTTTAAACAAATAGACACATACACCTTATACCATATGAAGCGGAGTACAACATATAGTATTCATTATTTTCAGTTCTTGACTTTCTCATTTTGAAATGAGAGACAAACAACACAAATGACGACCAATCGACCAAATGACCTATCCTTTTGAACTGATGAGGAGATGCCTTACTTTGTTCACTAATGTCAGTCTGGAATACTAAGGTCTTGAAAGTGTTCTAGAATGTTGATGAATCAAAGGCATGAAAGTTCCAAAAAATTCTATCACACAAACACATACACACATGCACACACACATACACACATACAAATGTCATTTAGACAGGAATCAGACGTCATCTAACCACAGAACATAATAGAAATATGATCTATCATAATTTGTTGGAGCAGAAACCATCACAGAACTCCACACAAATCTGTTGTAAGTTACACATTATATTTCCTTAATTACTTAAAGGATCACAAACACAAGTATTGAATGTGACATTTTACATTTGCTCTCTCAAAGACAAAACTATGTTATTATGACAATGAATAGCTTGAAACATATTTCAAGTATATCTGCACTGAAATTCCTTGCTTTATTTGGGTCAACACAAAAGTCGATAATGCTAATAGGCTAAGCTAATCTAGTAGTCAGTTTTTCATAAAAAGAGTTACTGTATAATTATGGTAATAGTTTCAAGTTCCTGTTGGCTCAGGAAGGATGAACATGTAAGAGAACATGCTGTAGGTTTGTCCATTTATCACTTTAGCTCTAAGTCTGGCTATGCAATATTCCTTGCCACCAATTATCTCAACTACGGTAGCAACCTGTGCTAATAGTATTTCCTTATTTAACTGCAACAAGGCTGATACAGGGAAGTGTCCACAATCTGTTTTTACAAACTGTGTGTGTACAGAGATTTGAAGCCCTTATGAAAAATGACGACAAAGGATATTAATGCAAAGAAGCAGCAGCATTCATAATTGCACATGGCAAGTTTACCTCTGCAGAATGAGAACAGGTGAAACACTGCACCTCATATTAAATAAATGGTTGTTGTTGGCCTGACACAAGCCAGAATGGGTAGAAATCTGTCTGAATTGGAGGGGTCTAGACCCATCTGCTAGCATGAATAAACCATGAGCACAGATTTGCCTGTTTTGTTCAATGCTAGAATGAATAAATATTTTAAATGATTATTCATGCTACGTTAAAAATGTCCCAAAAAAACTCCATTTTATCTAACAAACACCCCTTGATTATTAAGTTGAACAATAAACTGTATTAGTTTTCTACCAGACTGCAGAAATAGCTTTAATTTTCCTTCAACGCTTTATTAAGTCACTTCGATCACATCATGTGTCAAGAAAAAAGTTCTGGCATTGTAAAATGCATTTAAAAGCACTTGAGTGGGGGAAAAAAGTTGTGGAATAGGTTTTCCATTCGTGGCCCAGTTTCTCAGCGGGGACTTTTTCCAGAGTGTTATAAGTAGGCTGCAACAGCCCTGGCCTTCAGCATTTACCATGCTGTGGGCATGTGTCACTTAGTAAAGTATCACTGCTCACTGCAATTAAGACTTAATTAATCTTTATTTTACCATTTGTTTGGTTGCCCCAGGGCAAACTGTAATGCCTTTCAATGTGATCTGTTAACAACTCAATTTCCTATATGGAGTCCATGACACAATACTGCTGATGTCACTAAATGCTTTGCTGTGGTGGACCAAGCCACAAAGTAGGGGAACCCCACTGAGGAATTACGTAAAAAATAAAAAACAGATTCATCAGTAACGGACTCCCAAAGGCACTCCTGGAGACGTACAAAAGCACAGCTGACCTAACTGAAACTGTGTGATTAGCAGCCAGTTCTTGCTCCATATGCAGGCCATAGCTTGACATAATACAGTGACACATTTACTTGCCAAATTGTGTTTCCCCCCTCAGGCTAGAAAACATTTGGTTTGGCAAAAGTACAGCAAGCCATCATTTATTCCAAATACAAAGCAGCTAATCTAAGGCCACCAACATGGAAAAGACTTGCCATTGTTAAAAAATGAGAAGAAGGTGTCATCAAAATAGAAAGATCACCTCAAATTGCTAGGGATACCTAACAATACATAAGAACGCAGAGAGACTTTGAGTGTACATGATTGGCTATGTTTGAAAACAAAGCTCGGGCTGAGACACATATTTATCTTCAAAAGTGCTTGCGGAGGAGGGGGTTGTCTCACTCGAAATGAGAAGGGAAGGAAATGAATTCCAAATGGAAACCAGACTGCCATGGATAAAACAACCCGGCTAGTGTGTATACAGTATATCCATCACATGAACACACTTCTGTACACTGGTTAAATTGCAAAGTGAGGGAGGGTTTGCTTGGGGGAGACGAGGGAGGAGAGGAGAGGAGGAAGAAGGGGGGCAGGGGTGGCACCGCTCTCCAACATCAACACAGATGGAAATCATTTGTGTCCCAACAAGAGGACTGGTCCACATTCTCCTTCAGCAGAGCCGCCACTGGGCCTTGCACTGCCCATAGGATGCAACTGAAGATCTGACCGAAATATTAACTGCAATGCAGCTGTTCCAGAAAGAAATACCTCTAAGAAAAATTGTAGAATATTCACAATATGAAGTGGCTGCAGCCTCTATTCTGGACTTTTGGACAGACAAAGCACGCAATTTAAAGATGTAATTTTGGGCTCATAATCTGTGGAAGTAGTTTTTACTATGACCAATCACAGTAAAAACTACTGCTACTAAAAACTCATCATACTACAACCTAAAAAATCTTTCATTATCAAATAAATGTATGTAATTCGTCTGGTGCATGTTCAGCGTCATTCTCCCACTGGATGTTGACTGTTAATGCACATAATTTACATTTTATTTTTCAGAACTTCTGTTCAAACTACTTGACAGCTGGATTGAAACCACTCATGTGGCTAAGGCAGTAAGCTTGTTGATGACAGGAATGTATTTCATGCCAAAGATAAAAGAGCAGTATTAGCATGGTATAAATCTTGGATATTACAAGAGACAGAGGGGGGAAAAAGGTTGATTCTTCTAGTCCTACATGACTTCAGTAGGATTTTGTCACACTTAGTGGTCATTATGATTTAGTTAGAGCCAGACTTTGTTTTCGTGTGCTTGAATACATGTGTGTATGTGTTTGAGTGTTGCTTCTAACACATTGTAAAACAGCACAGTGATCCTCTGCCTTAGATCACTTAAGTGATTTATGAGGTGAGGGGTGTGGAGAGGATCAAGCTCACTTGAAAAGATCCTTCTTCTCTGTGAGTGTATACAGTATGTGCGTCAGAGCGAACCCTCTACTTTTAATATTTTACTCACACACACAGACACTGCAGGTCATGACCAGATTGACCGGAACATGGGGGTCTTTCAGTATGACAGCACCAAGAAGAACAAGTGATTTAACAGATATCTCTATTATGAAAACAATAATGCATAATACTTTCCCTTCACTATCACAGAAAGGGAATGCTAAAAATACTCTGCCAAGAAAGGCAGTGTCACAGAATGTAATGTGTGCCTCAAAATGTCTATTACAAGTTCCCAAAACTTCAGCAGAAAAATGTGTCAGTTTTGATTGAAAAAACAGGATGAAGTAAAAACCTTCTAGCAAAGCTAAAAGTTTTAAAAATTACATTTAAAATATGTTAAAAATATGGTTTACTTGCTGCCTGGGTTGTTTACAAAGTTCACTTTATATTTTTGCCACCGAGTGTGGGCATCAGCAAAATAGAAGTATTGGTTTTCACTGTTGGTTTTTTTTAATTCTATGATTTTTTTTTACTTTAGCTAAGATTTGCATTTCCCTTTTTTTAAGTCTTCAACATATCAGACTTCAGTTTTGTTTTGCATTGACTTGTAATTGACTCTCTTCAAACAAACACACACAAAGACACATATACACAAGATGGGGAAGACCACAGGGTGGCTCAAAGCAGACTGGTTTGAGCTCGATTAAACCAAATAGGACCCTATGGCTGCACATTTGATTAGTGGAAATCCTGTTGGGTCTCCTGATCCTTAATAAAATTAGTGTTTGTGTATATGTCTTTGTGCATGAGAGCCAATAACAGGGCTTCCATTGGGAAAGAATTATCTGCACTCAGCTAGATGGTAGCTTCCACACATCATCTCTTTGTCTCTTTATACTAAGACTGAAGCTCACCAGTGTCACACATGTGACTATCATGCCCTGCTATTAGATACACTGTCTGTCCTGAGGGCACAGTGTCCATTTTTAGGAATACAAAGGATGCTTTGCAATAATGTAAAAGCTTGAACAACGACCTAGTTGGCTTAAAATAGCTTATGCACCCAGGCAGTGGTTTCAAATGACATTAGTTGCTCTTATTTTAGCTAGTTAAGGGACAAATGACTGTTATGTATAAACTGAGCAAAAGGTTTTTATTTATAGATAACATTTAGAAAGACAACAGATCTCAATTTGGGGCTGGTTTCTGGAGTAATTACCAAAACATTTAGAACAGCTAATGCAGTTAAAATGGTTTTATTTAGCTGGGAATTTGGCTAACATGACCTCTTATCAATATGAATGTGGTGGCAAAACCACATATTCTGGCACCACTTTCCTAACACAGTATAACATTTCTCTGTCTAGGCAACTAAAAACTGGTATGCTACACACAGTTGAGTTAAAGATATAATAGCACGATGACGATGGTGCCCTACTTCAATACATCACTGTGTCAAATCTATTTTATTTATATATTTCAGTGATTTATTATCACTGCAGTGCTACTGCCACAGCACCAAACAATTACAATAGCACTGTAAATCTACAAGACTACTCAGACTAATAAGTAATAAAAATGGCTGCCATATGGTTTGGGGTTGGGAGAGCATTGATGTAGCGTCTGGAGCTGCAAGCTCTCAGTCTTGCATAGAGTGTTGGTTTGGCTCAGTACTGAGTCTTGACAGGTCACAGACAGACTCTTCCCTCTTCATATAATTCCATTCTTCCATCAGATCTCTGGTCTATATACTTTATTTAGTCACCATCATTAATTTCCCACCAACGATTTATAAAAAAATTCCATTCTGCAAATTAGCTGCATTGAACAGGCTGAAGCCTGACTAAACAAGGTTTGAGTGTTTCATCTGAACCTAATCTTGTTTTTCTTTGTTTCTTTAACTTGCTTCTCTATTTACTTCTTTCTCTTTTGCAGTCTCCTCCTCCCTCTCTTCCTTTGACCCATCTAACTTTTTGTCCACTCTTGCAGGCTGAAATTTATACATCTTAAAGGAATGGGAGAGTGGAGAGAGGGAGCAGAACAGATTTTTTTTCTCTCTGCCTGGACAGATTATCCAGAGGTCAGTGGAAATGTGATGAATGGTAATTTCAGAGAGACAGCGACAGCGAGACAGAGAGCTGGAAGAAAATAAAAGACAGTAGCTGGCTTTCCATCCAAGTATATTTATGAAAATTGTACTTTACTGCTGTTATTCTGCACATGCTGCACATTTGTTACTTGTAGATTTTTTTTATATATTTAAGCTATAATCCCTTTTAGTATGTTTTAGTGTTGTAATTATTGGTTTTACTATGGAAATGTCTACAGCCAACCGTATGCATTAGTATTGGGGTGACCTGGGCATATTTTAATAGACTGGCTAATAAAGGTGCAAAAAATCTGATCCTTTCACTGCTGTGTTTTGTCAACAGCAACCTGCTTTTGTTGCAGCAGTGCTCTTTTTAATAATAGCTGGGCATTTAACTGCATACAAGAGGTAGGGTTGTTGTGATAGTGCCCAAAATTCTGGGTACCCTAATCCTACAAGTTTAAATACATACTAGTATTGTATCAGTATTTGCTGTAAGGCAGTATACACAGATGAGGTATTTGAATGGGTATTAGGAGGGGATAGAAGCTATTATAATGTCTCTAAAAAGTAGGAAATTAGACTGTGAGATGAAGTAAAGTTATTTGATGAACTGGTGATCCAGTTCCAATGACCAGGTTTGCAAAAGTAGCTCGAACAAACATAAGTAACATAACTGTTATGAAAAAGTTCCAATGACTAGAAAAGCTACTATTAAGATAGAAGCAGAGGAGGGAGAAAAAGAGTGGAGAGACATCACTCCTCCTCTTGCGTCTAGTTTTCCGAGAAATTCTTGGTTGTGATTTCCAGACACACACTGGGGTCACCAGAGGAGGCTGAGGCTGCATACTGGTTCTAATTACAAACTGCACTGTAAGGCCTTGTGCCTCAGTGTGTTTTTTTGTGTGTATGTGTGTGTATGAGAGAGGATGTTGAACAAGGTGTCGTGGCTTATTGTTATGGTGAAAGGGCTTTGCGAGCCATCACAGCCACCTGCTTTCCATCAGTGGCATCTGCTCTGACACTAACAACACACACAAGCGTACAAGCACACACACACGTGCGGTTAGTCCTCAGACTGGATATCTTTACACATATGTGTTCCTCTTATCACTCCCTCTATTTGCCTTACACACACACATAATACACATAGAGGAGATGCTGAAGTCCTCACTGACTGTCAGGGAGATGCAAGATGCTGGAAAACATATTGAAGCAATGACTAGCCTTCCTACTGCTTAACAAGAGACTGTAAAAACACCCTCAAACACATTGCACATGGCTTCCACGTCCCACTGTATTACTAAATCTGACATTAATGGCACTAAAAAAACCTCTGAGGTGTGTTTAAAAATTTGGTGGATGTCTTATAAATGCTACTCCAAACTGGTGATGGATATTGAAGCTCAATACTTGTTTTGTATTGATCCAAACATAGTTACATTGTCAAGTTTTTAAACACTCTCATTTTCTAGAAGCTAGCATGAAATGAGATTTGTACCATTGTTTTATTAGATTAGAAAGATTGGATTAGACAATTTCTGACACAAACACTTCCTCAGCATATTATAGATAATTTGATTTGGGCAATGTTTTTTCTCAGCCGTTGGTGTTAAGACCAGGGAAGCACCAATCTGGCCCGGTGGATTGGTATTGACAGTCGGACGATTCAATTTTAATTGCAATGAAAACAAGTAAATTTCAGATCATTCCTCAATTGTCAGAAATGCAGCAGCACATCAGCTTGGCTGAGAAACATATCTACGTGGGTCTGTTGTACAAAGCACATACCCACACGTGTTTATTGCTGATAACTCAATAAATTAGGTATGACTGTGCCAACAAAGCAACCAATAGTAAATAAAAAGCCATTTGAAACTGAGCATAAGGAATTATACAATAAGCACAATCAAACAAAATGTTCCCAGAGTTGAATTTAATAGGAGGCACTGTAACGTCTTACCAGCCAGGGGTGAGGGATCTCAGGTAGGGGCATCTGAGGCGGGGCTGGCAGACTGCTGTGGATCTCTGACTTGAATGAAGGCTCTAGGATACAGACACAAAAGAAAAAAAAAGATAAATTATTTTTTTTAATTTTACAGTTTATGCTGTTATTTCACAGTCGCAAAAGGCACTTAAAAAATTACATCATAAACATTTCAATAGCTAAAACTGGAAAAAAAACGAAATATGGTTTCGCTTTGCCTTCTTGAAATTAAAAAGCACACTGTTCTTGTCTGCATCAGCAATTCCAAATGAGGAACATTATTTTTCTGTAAGTGTAAAAGTTCAAAGAGTAAGCAACAGTGCCAAAACTAGCGAGAATGGCTGAGTATTACATTTACATTCAAATATGTTCTGCTCATCCAAGTTCTATTTATCAACAAATTCATGTATATTTAGAAGTTTAAGCTTCTTTTCTAAGATTTCCCCTCCAACCAAAGCATTAGTAAGATTAAAACATTTCAGCAGCAGATCTTTCCAGGAATAATTCTGGTGAAGATCCCTGCTGTGAATAGTTTTAAAATGGAATTATGTTTTGTTTTGTTTTGTTTTCCAGCAGTTGTGTAAGTTTTATCTACAGTGAGATCCCATCTATCCAAACTGCCTCACCCGCTGTCAGCATGTGTGAGTTTGGAACGCACTTTTGGAAAAATGCTGGAAAAAAACACTGCACACAGGTTATGTCATGTATCTAATTATGTAGCTGTCAACTCCACACACTCCAAAGTGTGTGACCTGTAATCTCACCTTTCTCTGAGAGGACTCTGTGGAGAATGTTGGAGAGGTGCATCTTCCTCTCTCGTACCCCGGCACTCAGATACTCCCTGTCCAGCAGGTCCAGGAACAGACGAAGCTCACACACTAGCTCCTCCATCGCTGCAACACAACAAAACAAAACACACATTATATATCAAATACAGCATAATTATTTCAGACACTGAGGAATTTTATTACAATCTGTCACAACACATGTAATGGCTACTGATAATTTATGAACATCTGGAGCTGGGACATGACCAATCACATGATCAGACAGCTTGTTAACAAACCAACAGCTTATGTTTATTATCTAAACACTCATATCTAATAATCCTTCACTCCACAACTGCATTAGAAGCAGCTTTTGTTTTTCCAGTCCCAATTAAGTCTGAAGTCTTGGTATGAAGCCCAGAGACAAGTTCTCAGTCAAGTTGACAAGATCTAATTTAGGTCAAAGTTCTGAACTGTGTCTTTAAAATAAGTATGCACAATTCACAAAATATATTACCATTTTTTTATTATCAAAATTGTGGTAGAAAAACTACAGAAATAATGGATATTGTGATGTTGTCAAGGATCATTAGAGTTGCTATTGACATTATAAAACAAGAGACTAGCTGACCTGACTGAGGCAAAAAGAAAGACAAGCTAATGGACAATATATTTTTTTTACTGCATTTATGTAACCTGTTGCTATGTTTTGGTTATGAGGCAGGTGATAAAAGAAACCTTGATGCTTTGAATAAAACTATGGATTTCTCTTGTTTAGAATTATAGATTTCTCTTGACTGTGGGAAACAACTGGGATAATGTAAAACAACACTCAATAGGATAAATAGGACAGGTATAAGCATTTATTAGAAATTTTGAAGAGCAGAATGAATCACATTAAACCGTATAAGTCAAAAGCCATTATCAAGTCTCTGTACAAAAGGTTGTAGTTGTACCACAAAGGTAACTGTGATACCTTTGCTTCAGTTTTCTCAGCCAAAGATGTTTGGCAAACTTAGATGCTCCCCTATGTCATTAGGGGAGCATCAGTTAATTTGTAAACTACAATGCTGCTACTTCTGGTTGTATTAAACCAGAGTTATTCTTTAACTGTACAGGAGCAAAAGAACATGGTGTCAGAATATGAAGTACATGAAACATCTAGTGAAACACAAGCAACACATAGAAATAGACCACAGCATTGCTCATGAATTAATCCTCTTGTACAGTTTGTTTTCATTTTAGCAACTTTTTTGAGTCTTTTTGCACTGTGGTCCAACATAAAAAAGACTCTGAACAAAAGCAAAACACAGTTATATAACAGATAATGGGCAGCCAGGTAGAGACGGAAAACAGAGCTTTTAGCTGGTCAATCAATCATAAAGGGAACTATTCATTCTACGGTAGAAACCCAACAGGCTGATAGCTGCCCCGCAGAATCAGACCTGGCAACCCACCTGACGGATATACTGCTGCAGAGTTATGGCTTCTGGTGGAAAATACACCACTGCCTCCCTCCAGAGACCAAAACAATCACAGGGAAACCAAATACAACAAGAGGCTGACGTATGTGTATGAAGTATTAAACTATGCCTTTTCTTTCTCACACACTCATATAACAGCTTGTTGTGATATGGGTGGCATCACATGAAGTTCATAAGTGTGACTCAGAGCTGCCATGCTCTGCACAGCAATGCAAATGCACTCAGATAACAAGCACCTCTCTCAACAGGGGATCCTGGCCCGTTTCGACGCAACTCAAGCTTACTGTCAACATTTGATTGTATCAAAGTCGACGTCATTGCACTAGAAAACAGATGCAGATGGAAAGGGGGTGAGTGTGGGTAATGATGATAAATCTATTTTAATTTATTTATCCTTTGTGAAATTAGGGAAGACTTGCCTAGGCCCTCTTTCTTATGTAGCTATTGTATAACTGTTGTTGTGATATTTCATTGCTTTCAAAAATAAAAAGAGCTGGTCCAGCATCTTTCTCAAGAACACTTCGCCAAGCAGATACTGACATAAGGGCTTCCACTAAGACACACATTTTTGTGCAATAGAGATTATGCTAGGTTTAAAGTCATGATTAGTCATATTTAGATTTCAAATATCAATTTTTACCTCTATGGATTTTAAATTATTCTTTATAATTGTATTAACAGGGAGATTATGTCTTAAATTGATTGTTGTGTTATGTAATGACAAACCTGCAGTGAAGACAACAATCAAATCCATCATAAGCAAGCATAACATGAACATTAGCAATTAGAAAGTTCAACAAAGGTTTCAAATCAGACCAAAAAAGTACTTCAGCCAAAAGCTGTCACTTTCTGTCAAGTGAAACTTAAGACACAAGGTGCTAAAAAGTCAGAAAACAGCAATTAAGCACAAATTTATCAAAATGCTCTGTAAAATGAGGATGAGTTGCTAAGGATTTTGTCCCTAATTGAGTCATTTTTGGAAAAAAAAAATTTGAATTTGAATTTTCTAGATATATACATTAAGAAGCAGAACCGGGTAATTCTATGGATGTGCACGATTGGTTAATTATTTTTTGCCACTCTCACTAGTTGCGATCAGAGGTAATGGTTATGCACAGCATGAATTGCCACACTATACAGCAGCATTCAAAGTACAATTTGGTTACTGAAGACTATGATTTTCAGTTGTGATTTTTTAAATGGCTCTTGAATTGTATGAGCAATGTTTACCTTGGAGATAAAATGTTTCACACTTTTTACTTAAGAGTCTTACTTTTAGACTAGTTGACTAGTTGAGGATTAGACCTCAAGAAAATCAGTCTTTAGGAACACCCCTTATGATATGAAGGCTTTTCCAAAAAAAACCAGCAAAATGTTACAGCTAAATACGGTAAGACAAGGAATCTGCCATTTCATCATATATCCAAAGTCAACATGCCTCACAAGCTGTCATAGACACAGAGAAAACCAAAAAAATGGGCCCCTTAAGGGCAGCACACACATACCAGCAAAACATGATGTGTGGCAAAACACAGATGCCTGTTTTCTATGTAAGCTGCTGTGTGCACTCAAGAGTTATGAGAGAAAATCTTTAATCTTACTTCAGAGTCAAAACATCATTAAGCTGTTTTTTATCAAGCCTTCAGCAGCATGTTCAGTAAATACTAATGCTTTGTTTCTGCAGTTTGCATAGTTCCTCAGATTAAAGCTCTCCATGTCCATAGTCTTTACAGACATATTAAAGAAACTCAATCAACATTTGGGCTAGAAGCACTGGAGGTGTACTGAATTGACCCAAGTGCTAAACGTTCCAGCAGTCTAAAAAAACAGCCATCCACCTGCTGAACTCAGGTTAGGGATTAGAATGTACCAATAAGTCTCTCCAGCAGATGTTCTAACTACTTTATGCCAGGTATGATGACGCAACACACTCCTTATGCCTCAAACAAATACCAGATCTGATCATAAGTCACCCTGCCTATCACACAGGTATCTATGCTTAACCAGCAACAGGGGAGACTGTTGGCAGCTGGCACATGATGGAAAGGATTCATCCTAAAACTTTTCATCAAAGTATCTTGGTGTTATGAGGATGAATTTTCCCAGGGAAGTTTAAATACTGTAGACTATAATTCACATTCATTGGACTGCAGCTCTGTGGCTGGACACGCAGTCACTTTCACACATTCCTCAAATAATCTGATTATCCTAAAGGAGACAGAGTGAGGTATGGAAGGAGTGGTGCTACAAGTCCAGTAAGGAGAAAAAAGAGAGATAGTGAGAGGTAAACCAGTTAGGAGAGAGGGAATAATGTCTAATGGGATGAAAATCCCAGGGTAACACACAATACGACAATGTCAAAACATTTCACCAGCAATAGTGAGGGAATCACCATACAGAAATTTTGTAAAACTTAATACACTGCAAGACAATCATCCATACAGACATATCACCATGTTTCTGTCATTAGAGAATAAAAATTCCCCTTAAAAAGAAATAAGAAATTAAAATTTACTTGAAGTAGTGTGCAAAAAAATGCTTAGAAGTTTAACTTAATGCCACTTTGACACACACATACACTGACCACAACTTTATGTGCCTCTCCTATGAAAATAGCTTTAAACTGGAAAAAGACTAAACTGCCAGCAAGCAGAAAAATAATATATATGTGTGTTGTAAATTAATGACTTTGCTAAATCAAAATTGGCATTAGAATCTGTCAAAAGCACATGTTGAAGCCAGAGTACAGATGATGTATTACAAGAGGAAGAACTGCATCAATATATTTTACCACTCCTAGTAAAGTAGAGATGAAAAAGGTGACAGGGAGTAATGGAAATAGTGGGAGATGCAGAGACATAGTGAGACAAATAGAGAATAAACAAAGGAAGAAAAAAACTGCAAGAATTAGCACTCAAATCAATAAGAGAGGATTTTACTTTCCCTTGTTGATCTGGTGTAATTTTTAGTTTCGGCCACAATTTCTAGTGGGTATAACTGACAGAAGTGCACAATGTACTGAAATTAATTTAATGACTTATGTCCTGTACTGAATTCAGGGGACAATGCTACTTGCAACACTGGCAGGTTAACGTTGCATCCAAATAATCATATGATTAAAAAACTATGCTCAGAGTTCCCTCTTGCCTTTTGGTGTCATAAATATAAGCTGCTTTCGTCCTCTGTCCTCTGCTTTGTATGTCACAGTGCATATCCACCAACAGGGAAACATGAACTTCATGATGAAAATCAAAAGTGATCTGTCAAAAGTTCACCACCTATACTCAGATGTTCATACTGCAATGGCCAAAAAAGTTTTTTTTTAAATGGTAAGGTTTCCATCTTTTATCATTCTCCAACTCTGAAACACATACTAGCATTATATCTGTCATTATTGTCTTGTTCTTTCAACACAGTATTTTAAGCACAGTATGATCACAACAATATCAGATTCAGTACTACACGGGCAGGATTGAAAAATGCTACTGCCCATCAAAGATTATCAAACTGGTCCTCATGGCAGATGAGCTAAACGTTTATTTCAACACTGATTAAGTAGTTAAAATAACTTAACTGCCATTTTGTTGTTAGCTGATATGCCAAAAAATAACTGATGGAAAAAAAAAAATATATATATATATATATATCTCTATACAAATAGCAGTCTTTAATGCAACATTGCCTACCTTAGCTTTACACGTTCAGAGATATACAAGTGGTAGCTGCCATGGTTAGAATTGCAAAACCTGTAATGACTAACAAATTCCATTCTCTTCTACAACCTTACACTTCTAAGAATGTATAAGCTAAGGATGGCCAAAAATACCAAATAACATCCATGTTGTATAATTCAGTTTCTTCTAAGATGTCATTAGTTACTCTACATGCATCAAAAACTACTGCCTCTTAATGCAGCAACAATGAAGGAGATCACAGCATCATGTTATCTCAAGGCTTTGGAAGAATTGTTAAGCATCACAGTCAGAGAGCAGCATTATCAATCATGTCTACTAGTCTTTCAGTCCATATTAAAGGGAAAGCAGTTCCTCAAAGCAGAGGCAAATCCCCACTCTAAAGCAACTTACTCACACACAACCTGGATTACTTTCACCATGCCTGTTTTTATACTACACCAAGAACAGCCAACCTCTCTTTACTGCTCCATTTACTGTTTCAGGGCTTTGTGCAACCTGTACACTACTTTACTTCTACAGGGGTGGTCAGAAAACTATGTGTGTGTGTGTGTGTGTGTGTGTGTCATTAAAACTAAAGCAAGCAATCTAGATCACCAAAGACGGCAAGGGAAAAGTGAAGTGGCATGGAGCGAGAAGGACCACCCTCAAACAAGGCCCAAGGGCGAGGAGCAAAGTACCTTGTAGTGTAAACAAACCACCCACGCCCTTTCTTAAAAAACTCACTCCTGTCGCTCTCATTGTCATCCAACTCACTCTTTTCCCTAACATGTTCTTTTTTCTTTTCTTTACTATGCCCATCCTTCACCACAATACCATTGGACAGGAAGATATATGAGTACTTTTGCAGTACTTTTACATTCATTGCATGCTCTTTACAGTGCATGTGTATTTTTTTTCCTGTATAAAGCACATCTTGGTTAGTTTCACAATCAGTTACATACATCCATTCAATACATTAACATAGGATGTATTCTAAGCAGCATAATATGCCCTTTAACCACATTTTGTTGTGTCAACAGAAAATTTGTATGACAAATGATCTGAGCTCTTTCCGAAAAAAACAATTAATCCCTACACTCACATCCACACCCACATCCACACAAATGCAAAGCCACTAAAAACACCTAGACATGTCAGAGGGATGTTTTCACTGTGAGGTATTCACACTTCCCGGAGCTCAGAACAAAGGGGGTTTCCAGCGTGTGCAAGGCAACAGGGTCAACTTTGGGTCTAGGAGAAAACTTGAGACCCTGAGGCTCTGTCGTCTTTGTGGGTGCAAAAAAATGCTTAGCTAGGTTACCCAGAGGAGGGTTTTGTTCCCTTTTTCCCAGAATACAGCTGTTGTGATTGACATCATGCTGACAGATGCTATCCCACTTTGGGTTTGTATGTGTGTGTTTAAGGTGTCTGTTTCTTGTTACAAACATTGTCTTTAACACTTAAGGGGTGTGTTTAGTCTGGGCATTTATCAAGCTTTCAGGTCAGGATCTGCCCCCTTACATACATACACACTCACACAAGACTTAAAGGACTGTGCACCATAATTTAAGCATTAACTACCATATCTGCGGTTCCACAATCACACACATATCATTTAAGTAAATCCAGTCGCTCTCATTAGGTTCACACATTGATTTTTTTCCCTTGAGAAAATGTGTCCTGCTAATTACAAGTAATTATCATCATCATAAAACTATGCCACTCATCCTAAATCAACATGGGCTCTTCACTGGGACCAAAAGCTAAGAATATTTAAGTTAAATTAACATCAGTTCCCATTTTCTTGACAAGATTGCAGCTTGATGAGAATATTTCAAATTTCTCTCTAAAGCACTTTGTTTTTTGTTTTGTTTTTTATACACACCCAACACAATAAGGCAAATAAATCTATTATAGGGCTGTTACTCTTAGATCTGGCATGCTTTCTGCATTAAAAATTGTACCCTTTTTTACAGTATCATAACTCTGTAACACCAGAACACAGGGAACATACTGCTAATGATGAGATAAGGGAAACATATTCTGCAGTCATAGCCTAACAAATAGCCTAACAAAACCTCAGACCTTGTCTCATAATCATCCATTTTAAACCCTTTTTTAGTACCAAAGGCTATCATATTGATTATGTCTTATTATGCATGATTAAATTTCAAATAGAAACTGGTGTTGACAGTATGAGGTATAGGGTGCAACTTCTCCAAAATGTAAAGTTGATAGACACAAAAATGACTCCACAGGGATAATGCATGATGGGAAACCTGGTGGGGCATCAAGGGAGTAAAGCTGTGCAAAAAAAACATTCAAAGAAGTTAAAAAAAACAATAGCAATAAAACCAAGTCAATCTCTTTGAGGCCACCAATACAGGAAATTATCCTTATTTCTGGAGTTGTCCTGATGTGGTTTTATTGAAACAAGATTCAGAACCTGACTCAGTGGCTTTTTTTTGGAACATAATTAGTGGACACAATTTGTTACAGTAAAGCTAAAGAGCATCTTCAAATCCACATCTAAAAACAGATCAGAAGCTGTAGTGTCATCTCTATTGCATGCCAAGCCAGATCAAGGTAGAAAATGAAATTCAATTTGTTTTGAAAACTGAAATGTCAAAATAGTATGTCAAGGTACCAATAGTCTTTTCATTTCTAGGCTGTCACACCTGGTTTACTTCTCTGTTACAGGTGATAGATACCTCCCCTAGGTGAAACAGACTACATATGAAGCAAACAGATGCATGAGAAGCCGAAACCACCTAATGAGTCAACCCAATCATCTTTGGTGAGCACTTTCTGTGGCTTTGGGAAACTTTATTGCATTGTGGGTTGAGTCTTACAGTAAGATGGTGGTTTTTGTTAATTGAGGTTGGTTTATGGTCAGGCATTGTCATGGTTACTACCTCCATAGCTTTGCCAAAAAACAGCAGACACACTTTAAGCACACACACAGACAAAGGTCCATATGTAAAGATATGCTTATCATAATATTAACAAATATGACAGCTCTTGTATAAAGCAGTATTTGTATAACTAATGCCTGCCCGAACTACTCCAGCACAAGTTACAGTTATCATTAAGTCAGTCTTTGGTTTATCAATCAGCATTGATTGTTAATAATGCAATAATGCAATAATTTTGCAATTTTCATAATAATTTTTATCATTACATTGTAGCCCTCTGAATCAGAAGTGAATCAAATTTTGGTGTAGATATACATGTGACGATATAAATAGTGTTTTAGTTGGCTTTTCAGTAAGCTGGCAAGAAACCAGAAAAGAGAATTTTAATTTCAACTAATAGTCCTTAAGGCCTCCCCCAGTATCTATATCTATATATAGATATGGATATGGATATATATGTGGATAGACATAAGGATTGGTAAAGGATAGACATAAGGATTGGTTCGCATTGTTGGTAAAAAGTTGAGAAAGTCGCACGATACAGAAGTCATACATGTTTCATAAGGCTTTGTAAAGCCTCAACTTGGATGAACACCAAGAAAAAAGGGTAGTTATAGACAGATCAGAGGACTGGGCGATGCTGCATTAGTTTATGATGAAAGACAAGCTGTCTGGTTCGCTCCCCCTTTTTCAGGTCTGTTATTATGAGGTTTGTGTGTTTTCTTCATTCCATTGGACATGCCAAGCAAACATCACAGGACAAGGTTGATTGCTATCAAACAGTACAGGTGTTTACTGAACCAGCAGATGTTTTCCTGACCGCAAATGCACATCTGCAAACCCTTGATCTAAAGGAAGCTAGGAGAGGAAAGGGTTAGACAGCTCTGATGGACGTTTAGAAAAAAACATGAGAGAAGACGGGAAAGTAGGGTAGAGAAAGAGGGATTACCAAGTAGCAAGCTAAAGACACATAGCATTTGGAGAGAGTGATGATGCTTCCATTTGTATCTCTTTTTTTAAAAAACAATAAGAGGGAGCTCAGCTAAAAACCTCGGGGGGGGGGGGGTATCTCTGACTATACTAATCTTAATCAAACTTGTGCACTGCTGTTGCAATACAA
>JAQMCX010000039.1:2251436-2275998 GCA_029814765.1 Acanthurus leucopareius | reverse complement strand
CCCCCCCCCCCCCCCCCCCCCCCCCCCCCCCCCCCCCCCCCCCCCCCCCCCCCCCCCCCCCCCCCCCCCCCATCTCTGACTATACTCATCTTAATCAAACTTGTGCACTGCTGTTGCAATACAATGCATCTAACCTCCAGCCTATGCAGACATATGCACCCATGGGAATGGCAGAGATCTGCAGGGACAAGTCTTAGCACAGACAGAATAAAGCTATCTTAACACTCTGCCTGTTGTTCTTACTCCAGTAGCATCTCAGATGAATAAAGAGGCCTGACAGTGACAGACAGCCCCAAGCTTTATCATCTATCAAGCCCCATTACATCCGTACCACAGTGCACCACAAACATGGTACACACTTGTATGAGCACCCATGGAAGTGTAAAGGGCAATCCACGCCAAAAGCGATAACTATACAATAAATATTTAGTTTTAAGAATTTTATTAAACTCATTACTGTTATCATTCTTGGTGTGAACAGCCTTTATGAGGCTAAATAACTAAACGAAAGTATGAACACATAGGGATATACAGGAATTATACAAGCAAACGTCTTATGTGCTAACAGTTGCATTTTTTGAAAACTTAATCTTCGGCTTTTCCTCGTTTGTGTTCTTTGTCTTTACAGCAGAACCCCACTTAATTTGGCAGACCTCTTGAATGCTGTGTGACTCTTCCTTATATTCAACATCAGCACCACACTACAATTACAATATTCCATCATTGCAAGCCGCCGATGTACATTGGTCTTACAAGTGAATAGGCTCATCCTATTAAGACAATAAGCCCTTGAGGACACCCGGTGAGGCTCATCAGAACTGATCCTCTCTTAATGGACCTAATTTACCATGGTAACCATCAATGCCAAGACAAAATAGGACTAATTCAACTGTTATTTTTATATTTTGAGGCAGGAGTCCAAACGTAAATGCCTGGTTGATGATGTTAAATCAATAGGCCCGTTGCCAGCTGCATTTAAACCACATGAAGCTGTCCTATTTGGCATGCATCAGGGTGTTCTGAACTGTGCTCAAGCTTGGCCCAAGATCTCTATCCTTCTCCCTGTGTTATTCCAGATGGATATTGATACAGGGGAGACTGCTCGGAGGACTATGATTAGTCGGCCTGAAATTAAAATTCTCTGTTCCCGCATGCCAGCTTACTGACAGGCCGGCTTTGGAGGGAAAGAGTTAGAGATTACAAACTCATTTCTCCTCATCCCTCCCTCTCTACTTCTGGGATCTGTCTCCCTCAACACCACTAAAAAGGAGAGGCTTGCACATCGGACACATGAAAGCTTTTAAAGTTAAATCATCATTGGGGCGAATGGGCTTTCAGAACAAGTTAGAAAGGGAAAGCGACCCCCAACTCTAAAGCAGAACCAAATGGGCCAAGTGGGCCAGAACGGTGACACCATGTACCCCTTGTGCCCACATCACACACACCCACATTAACTGCTCATTGGCTCAGGGTTTCTGTGAGGAAAGCTGCAATGTTAAATGTCAATAAACACTTAAACACTTGTGCATTTTTGCCCCGAAAACATAGCACCCAGTAAGTGGGAGAGCTCTCGAGCAAGAACTTGCCAAAAAGGATCCTTGAATCACCAAAGTAGCTTATGTGTTTCCACCACCAACAGCTTAAGTCAACTGAGAGAGAAAAGTAAGTCATGGAGAAGTACTTTAAGAAGGCTGAAACTTTTAAAACAGTAAGGAAAAAAAATGCACCATAACTGGTTTATTTTGGTGGAACCACCCAGGCTTTTGAGATGGAGTAAATTTGAGCAGACATCTTCTTGCAAAGTTTATACTTGAGGCACTTTGACACTTTTGACCAACTTAAAACAATCATATATTTTGAAAAAGACATGCCTCTCATTTTTCCTGTCCACTCTGTGGTATAACTGCACCTCTAATTACATATGATGGACAAGGTACCAAGTTTCTGATGAGATCAGAGCATGTCAGTAGAGCCTGGAGTTTAAAATATGTCTCACAAATATTTGCCAGAGCTTTTCCTAGCCTATAAATTTATGGACACAAAAAGAACTTTTCTGGGAATGAAAAGGATTAAAGGTAAAACTATGTCGTGATTTGGAGGCTTCAGAATTAAAAACATTGACAACAGCAATATTTTTCACTGAGTATTAAGTTCCCTATAACTTCAAGGCCTAAATCATTACAAGGCAAAGTACTATTAACTGATGACTTTCCTTTTACTCTGACTTAAATAATTTAAGAAAAGGAAATATGTTAGCTAAAAGAGTTAGAAGCTGGGTAAAATGGGTGGGTCTCCTATTACATACCTGCATATTGGTTGCCTTACACTGACACTGGTTAAACCCTCGTCCAAATCCAAAACCAAAACATGATCTGCTACATTCTCATGAGCTGCTAAGATGTGATTACAACCCCTCTACACAATGGGTGTCTGTCAGAACCTCACCAAATGCCAGGCAGAGAAGCACAGCCAGGCTACCTGAAACCCTGCAGCTGCTAGCAAAGGTCCTGTTACTGTAGGATTCCATTCATCGCTACAAGTAGGAGACACTGGAGATATAAAGCATTTGTGTTCTCATTCCAAGATCATGTTAGGAAACCTCTTGCTGCAGTGTCGAGTTACACAAGTGTTGACCTGAACTATATAATATCTGACTGGCTACTTGCAGCTTTTGTAAAGCTTGAATAAAAAAATAAGCTAACTGGATAAACAGCAACGTTTTTAATAACTTTTGGTAAAGCTGCTGAGTAGTTCCCCTTCTGAGGTTCTGCAAAAGTCAAGTTTCAAATCAAGGCCATGTGAGGTTAAGAACAGAACCCCAGTGTTTGTACCCTGCAAAAGCTATACAGTAAAAAAGTATGGTTCCATCACATGCTAGCAGCAGAGATAATAGTTTTATTGACAATATTTTTAAGAACCCTCGTGATCCCTTATTTTTTGTTTCAGTGATGCATGTCAGATAATATGTGTTGTTGATGTATCTGGATCTGTTGTCTAGCAACAATTCTCTTTTAAGGTCACAATCCTAGAAAACAAGGAATGACATTATATAACACTGGGTTGTGTCAAAAAGCTGAGATGATAAAACAATATATAAAAGCTAATGTTAGCTCCAACCAAATACTTTAAAAACTAAGTTGTTACACAAAATGTGGGTCATAAGAGAGCATGTAAATGTATAAGATTATGGCAACTTAAACACTAGGGAGGATATATTAGTTTTCACATTTGCGATTAGTAAAAGAAAAGAGGATTCTTGCTCTAAGTAGAATCATTTCTGTAAAAAGAGGTTTTAGTATAAATCCTGTCTTCCCTTTAATCATTCAACCAAGTCTGGCTGTGGTTGGTAGCAGCACTGAGCTGCATAACCGAACCTAAAAAGTTTCAGTTTCATCAAATGGAATGCATAGCTCAAGGTCTTAACCCCTCAAGACAGAGGTCCAAAGTCTTGCTTCACATGATGCAATTTTGCATATAGCAACATCACACATGAAAGTATCACGAGTAAATGGAGTTTGGCATGCAGTTGATACTACACCGACACTTAACAACCAACAACAACCCTAATGACACTGTCAAGAGCCAACTGTCTCCCCACAGTCTCTCCATCTTAACTCCCTCCCTCCAACCCCTTTCCATTCTGTTTTGACAAATCAGCTAAAGTTTTACAAAGATTCTTCACTTCGGCTAAAACTGTTTTAGAGCTGAAATGTACCACTGCTTCTTCACATTTCTGAACAAAAATGGGTGATCTATGTGCACGTTGATGTCAATACATCATCTGAGAGTCGCGTGTGCTCGTAATGAATTTTTACCCTATGTGAGATTCTCAGCGCGTGCAACTGTGAGCGCGTGGGTATGCGCAAGCGTGAGCGCGTGCAAAGAGCGGTGGTAGGTTATAGTATAACTCCGTTTTGCTAATCCAAGCATATAGTCACGTGAGTGCATAACACTGAAATAATTTCATTATAAAGTCTTGCATTCATAACATAAGCCCATTTTAGGAGCAAAATTCTACATGAATTACACTATTTTACTAAATATGATGTAACACGGAAGAAAAACTATTTTCAAGTGGGGTACAAGTTCAATGCACGAATAAAATAGGTTGTATGGTCTTGTGAGTGACTACAGGAATACCATTTTAAAGCCGTTATCGATGAATGGCCTGGCAAATGATGTGGGAATGAATCGTAAAGTACAGATGGTCACAACGACCTCTAGATGCTGGCGGTTCAAGAAAAAAACAGACTTTCGCAAGTTTATTATGGAAATTTAAGAGATGCATTTAGAGATGAGGCATGTTACGAGTAAAGTCGTTTTAAAGCCTACTCTTGGCACGCACTTTGATTTCCTTCAGGTATATTCCTGTAAATTAGTAACGGTACAGTGATTTTATGTGGTCAGAGAAAAAGCCCCAGGTTGAGCCACTCACCCCTGTTGGAAGTGAACAGAACAGGGTCGCTCCTCATCGTGAAGTAAAACTCATCTAATCCGCCCAACGACACACAGGAGCAGGCGCGTGCCCAGCGGCTCCTCGGCAGCCGAAAATATCCAAACACAGGGAGACTTTAGCCGTTTGTGCCTTCAGGTTTACCCTTTACTTATGCCTTTCTACTGAGCCGGCCACTGGAACGTCTCTCTTTTCCTTTCAAACTTTTTCTCCGGGTCTTTCTCCTCCTCCTCCTCCCTCTTCCTTTCCCACTTTCCTCCTCCCCTCTTTTTCTTCAAATGTCTCTCTATCCCAGTCGCTCTCTCTCCCACAAACTGCCTGCATGGATACTTATGCTGCATTTTAAGACAATCGGAAATAACGCAACTCCCTGCTGGAGTTGTGGATTGATTACATTAGTCATGATCAGATTTTTCGGATTAAAAAAATATTTGAGATTTTCAGTGCGTATGTTAACTACTGCATTGAGTAGGTCTAGTAGCCTACTTAGTCAAAAAATACTGCAGTTTATGAGAAATAAGGGGTATTACACATATTTTTTTTTCTGTGAATATGTTGTGAATATTAAGATGACCTTAGTAATTGTAGTCTCAAAACAATAACACAAACTGTAGAAAACTGTTGCATTGCTTTCTATAACCTGTTTATTAGCGAAACAGGTGCACTTGAAAACACCACCTAGACAGCAGTGAACCACCAGAAACCACCAGGTCTGCTGAAAGTATAAGTCATTGTACTGACACAGGGTTGGCCTCTCTTGAATCATGCTAATCTGTTGGCCATCACTTTCTTCATTCTAGAATGATGAAAATATTTGTTCATTTAAATTATCAATGAAAAATGAGAAGAGCCATCTTCCATTTCTCTTTTCATGCACTGATGGATTTCAGCTGAACAGCTAAATCAGATTGATTTCTATCACTCACAAGGCTCCTCCATGGATTCAACATGCTCAGTCATCCAAAAAGCCACCAACAAAGGCCGACTAATCCAAACAATACAAGACAAACCCCCACAACAGCTAACAGTCCTGTCAGGGCCCTCATGCCCCATGAAAGCACAAGTCTCAGATTAAGATTTTCCTGAATGAACTTGAAGGCAGCATTTTCTATGAATGCCTTTCAAATCTCAGAAGGCTGGGTACTGCTTACCACAAGACTATGGCTGGTTACACGACTTTTTGTTTCAGTTTAATTACACAAAGGACATGATAATAATAATAATAATAATAATAATAATAATAATAATAACAATAACAATAATAATAATAATAAATCTGATTAGACAAACACTATGTCTTTAATTAAATCAGTATCTTTCACTTTGCAATACCCCTCAGATCAATACTCTGTAACAGTCTGGATCTATCAAAATGAATTCAAACCCCAAAACTTTAAAGCTCCTTCAGATTGGTCTTAAGAAGCTTAACCAGTAGAAAAAGAGAGAGACATAAAAGAAGGTAACGGGCTAGCTTTACCATTCTCCATTACCATAAGCCACTGATTCCCCCCTTCCCCAGGGATATGAGCCAGTCTGAGTTCAATATCCCATCTGCCACCAGGAGAGGAAGAGAAGGAGAAGGATGGGTGTGGGGAGTCAGACTGAGGCTACCCAAAGCTGTTTTTCTTCTCTTTTTTTTTCAGGGCCCACTTTTTAGTGAGGAACATGAGACTGAGGGAGGGAACAGTGTGCAGAGAAAGAATAATGTCTCAGCTCACCTTTCAGTTCCACCAGTTCAGGGAGAACCACAGAATGGCAGAGGCTGGTAAAGAGTATTTCCCCAAAGGATAATCACCATAATGTTCTTGTAACTGACCTAATCCTGTAGGAATTATGTGTGTGGCACTCAGTAGGGAACATACTACCAATTTATCTTTGAGTTTATTATTTTTGTGAGCTTGTAATTCAACAAATATGCATTTTCTGTTCCATGCTGAGGGACACTGAGACTCTGTCTTTTATCTAACAGCTCTTGGACTGTGCCACTGCCTTATCCTAATGTTAAAGTCCCACTGAGGACCAAGTGTATGAATCAAAACGCTAACTTCCTCTAACTGATCATTCTTTTACGTTTCATTAGGCCCCATAAAAAGGTTATACTGGTGGGAAAAAAATCCAGGCTTTTTATAAAAAAAAAAAATAGATTCACATACTGGCTGTTTCTGCTGTGTTCCCCATTTACATTTAATTCAGTTTACATGTATTATTCCACAAGTCCATCCATGTTTTCTTCATTGTGATATTGAGTCCTAACTGTCCTTTGGGTGAATTTCTTAGTCTTTGTACTTTGGCAGCCTAAAATTCATGACAGTGACAGTAAAACAACACTGTCACTGTCACTAAAACAACTTAGATGTAGATAAAACATTCTCCTTGTTTTACATGCAAAAGATAACTTTTGAAAGACCAGAGTCAAAAGTTGTGATGTTTTGTGCCATAAAACCTCTTGAGGATGAGGTCAGGGTAGACTGGACAAAGAGTTTGACTTTGCACTGGAGACCATTGTTTGTTTCCTGCCCCCTACTGACTAATAATGGCCAATTTTAACGATGAGATGCAACCTAGAGCAAACCATAACAAAGTTTATTCAGTCAGCTAATCTAAGCCAACCTTTTACCTGTGATTCTGCGTCTATAAACCTCCTTCAGGAGTTTAGTCCATCAGGATGAATTATAGCTCTGGAACCTCAACACTAGAGTTACAGCCTAATGATAAACTGCTGACTTGTGCAGTGTTTATGTTTAGACAGGCTAAAACCCCTCACTTCCAGTACTAGCTTTTAAAGTACACAATCATTAATTCCATTGTTTGCAGGACTTCATGTTACAAATATTTAAAGGTGCAATTGGTGCACTTCTAAGTTTGTACCTTGAAATGCATCGTCACTGCAGCCAACAGTGTGGAAGCTAGTCAGACCTTTAATACAATTTTTTTTAAGTAACAAAGAGCCTTAAGTTTTGCACAACAGACAGAAAATGGCCACACACACACACAAAGATTGTGGTTCGAGACAATTGTTTCAGACAGGCCTGTCAAAACAAATGGCAGGCTAATCTGAGCCCCCAAAAAACCCTCCAGATTTTTTCTCCATTAAAACTCACTTTGCCAGTCTGCAAATACCAAGGCCAGACAAACAGCGCTGAGCTTAAAACACAAGAGGCAGGTCAGGTTTTGGGTGTTTTTATGGGCAAAAGAAGGTGGCATTCCTCACAGCTCTGTTCATTGTGCTGAACAGTGAGGCAGTATGCAGGTCATATGACCCTGCAGTCAGTTTATTTCAGCCAAAAAAACTGGTGGGAGGATTTCTGCCTCAGCCAAGAGACCCTTATCAGAGGGAGATATGTTGATGGAGAGGGAGTACATGATGAGCATGTGTGTTGAAATGATGAGCAATGAAAGGATTGATGGATTACCGCAAAAAGCGTGTGTGTTTTAACTCCCAGTATATTCTTCTTAATGTCTGCTTTCACACACTTCTTCTACAGTGTGCTGCAGTGAGTGGGTGTGTGTTTGTGTGATCCCAGTGAAATCTCATACTTTATGGATGTTGGCTTGGCCTTGTTGTGTAAAAGTCAACAGTGACATCAGTGTTTGGCCCCCCTGACTGAGATTAAATCTAATAGAGATTGAGATTCTGTAATAACTTGGACACTTTCCTGCTCTGGTCAGCCATCAACCTGTCATGTTATTCAGACACCCCACCAAGCCATCACACACACTCATACACACATACAAACTGTCAAGGTCTAACAAAAGTTGGCCATGAAACATTCAATTTGAATGTAATGCGAAGTAATAACACCCTTCCCTCTGTTAGGGTTCTTGTTGGAATTATCCATGTTAACACATTATGTTTTATACTTCAAAATATCCACCATTCATTAAAATATTATATCCTGTCGATGAAAAGCTATGCGGCGGGGCATCATCATTTGGCTTTAGAAATCACCTAGATATCACCCAGGTTCTTGTCTTGTAAACATTTCCAGAAAATTGAGAGGTTTTTAATGACATAAAAAGGAGTTTACACTCTATGATGATAACAGGTATAACACTTGATGGGTTAAAAAGCTGATTCTGGTCATTTCTCGGACAAAATTGACTGATTTAATAGAAAAGGGACAAGAATTAAACAAGAAAAAAAATATTTACTATTTTCCACCAGAAGATAAAATTTACAGAAACTCAAAGTGAACACTTAAATGAATAATTCTAATTTAGAAATGTCTGGTTTTATTGTGTATATACTCAAAATACCACAGAATTTGGTTAGTGGCTTGCCAAAAAAGTGTTACTTGTGACCCCAGCTCCCCAAAAATCTGGCTATAACCCTGATGGTAGAGTTAAAACTAAGATGGTCTCAATATCAGATTTCAACTGCACAATTATTTGGGCCTGATGAGGATATAATTAAATTCATATTTAACTTTATTGTGTGTGTTGTCTCTTTTTTGGCAAATATATAACTTTCAAAATACAAGTGTAGTGAGGTAGAGAGAGATAGTCTGTACAAACTGTACACACACAGAAATAAGGGAAAACCAATTACTGAAGTATTCAAATTAAGAGTGCAACTGCCCAAATACTAATGGTATTAGAGTTTTGTGGTCATGTTCTCGGTAGGATATTTCTGACTGTTTACCAATATAATTAATATATGAGCAGCAGAAACCCTTACCCAGAAAATTTATCTTATTACTTAAATGACCAAGCCTAGAAAAAGTGAGATTCCAGAATGCAACTTGTATTAATATTATGTTTGAGATTATTTAATTACATTTTATGTAATTTGCTGTTTCTCACTGTACATTCCTACTGTTCAATTATTCTTTTGGCTACTCTGCTCATTAAAGAAGTCCATAGAAAGAAATTGGATATAGGTTGGTAACTTTTTGTAAAACAGAAAATACCATCTGTTTTCTACTTGTATTATGCATCAACATCTTGTTTCAATAAAACTTTTGGGGAAAAGACATGATTGTGTTTGCCCTAGCTAGCCTGTTTTGTTTCGGAGTGTTTCCTGCAGAAGAAGGCTGGTATTCAAGGCATGCCTGTCAAAACAGCAGCCAACCGGCATACCTCTCAGAACACATGAAGACATATTCCCCACTCAGATACACACATTCTTTTCTGTCAAGCAAACAGGGTGGAGAGACTCATGAGGGCTGCTCTGGATTTGATTGTGTACATTCATAAGAAAATGACAGCACAGATGTGTGCGTGACTTCTTGCCACAGTTTGATGTGCACAAACAGAGTATTCTAGGTCACTCTGGAGCTTTTGAAGGGATAGCCCTCTTGCTGGGTGTTTGTTTAGATGGTGCAGAGGTGACTATGCCACTGTGCTGCAAATTCAAACCTTGACATGTGCTCCCATACCTGGCAAACCTCACTGATTCGCCTCTTTATCTGTTTATTTGGTATAACTCACTCCCCTTTTTTTCTTTGTGCTTGCAGACTGCACCCTGCTTCCTCAGGAGAGTAGGAGGCTTACCAAACCTGGCAGCCATAACTTTCAACTATGGAAACCGTCTGGTTCAGATTCAGGAGCTGTCATTTTTTTTAAATGTTGAACTCACAGGGTGCAAAGGTCATTGGAGTTAAAGCCAAAAGAGAAGAGGCTTCAAATGATGTCCCCTTTTTAAATGGACTAGAACAGGGAATGTTTTCCATCAGCAACTACTATTGACAGCTCTGTTTCCTCAGAGGGTCCAACAACACAGCTTTGTTGTGGATACACTGAAATTTGCCAGCTTGCTATCACAACTCTCCTTTACTTCGAGGATGTTTTTATAAACATGACACACATTATTAACATTATATTACATAGAAATACCAGTAGATACATGCATAAAATTAAGGAGAAAGATATAATATTGGTCGAATGTGAAGTTTTTAGGTCCAACTGGGTTTATCAAACATGGCTCACTGTTTCCCTCCTTCTGCAGACTGTAGAGCAGGGGTTCACAAAGTTTTTTAGCTTACAACATCATGAATTTCTAAATGAATTTTCCATTTGCATTTATATGTAATATGTATTTATTTAATTATAAAAGTACATCATAGCAGTAGTCAAATTTGCAAAGTGTTGTATTTTTCATCAGCATAAAATATGTCTGTACATTTTTTGAAGGACTGTCCTGTCAAAACACTGACTTGTGTCTTGTGTTGATGCTAATAATGGCTCATTGAAGATCTCTGTTCAGTTTCTTTCATTTTCAAGATTTAAACACTAAACTCCTATTGAGCTCATAGAACACATTTAGACCTCTCCTTTACGTTTAGTGAAGCTAACATTATGAAGTCTTCTTTGATTTTTTGCTTCAACCTTCATGCAAGTGATGGGATCACAGAAACAACAGTGCAGAATACCTCAGCCAGATGTTACAGGTCCAGGTTTCCAAGGAAATTAAGTGGGGGAGGACATCCTAGACAGCTTCTGAGCTGAACAGACCAGCTTAGTGAAGAAGAATGCTATTTTAATGTTTTAATCAGGAAAATGAATTCACATATCAAAGCATTGTTATGCATTCTGTTCAGCCTTTGGCAACCAATAAAAAGAGGCCCACAACCCCATTTTGAGGCCAGACCCCTTGCAAACTGGAACTGGATTAGACAGCGATCGGTTCATCTGAAGCCAAATGCACTCCATATGTCAATGGCTTGTTTAGCTACTTTAGCAATCTGTCATGCCAGCATTGAGACAAAATTACTGAAAATGTAGTTTGAATAAATGTTCCAGTAAAGCAACTTCATGAATATGCCAACAGCTATCGAGCAAATGGGATTCCACTACCTTCTTGACCTGTCTTTGTATTTGTATGTTTAAACAAGATGCTCCAAACAAAGCCTAAATATATTATGGGTTTTGTTTGGGGCAGTATCATTGTGCAAATAAATCTTGCACATTTTATGCTAAATCATACCCAATTACAAACAGAATGACTGCAGAAGCAACACACAAACTAATTGCTAATATGTTTTGTGCATCTTTATATCATACTACGTGTGTCTGGCCTTTGTGTAAAGTATTCAAACAGAGTGAATACTTTAGTTCTCCTGTTTTAAAGCCACTGGAATAGATGAGGAGTGGGGGAATTCTTCTGGATGCCAGACCTCCTCCTGGCGCATTACAGCAGGCTGCAGTGCATCAACACCACCATCATCAAATACACACTGTGTTGCCTCCCAACACATCCAGTAGCAAGCACAATTACCTAGCAATGTGTGTGTGTTTTTTAGACTTGTTTGTGCCTGTTTTCCATATGTTACCGGATTGTAAACACAATGCAGTAATACCAGAAAGCAGAATAAGGAATATCTACTCCACCTTTTTAGTTGGATATAATATAGTTGGTGTTCTGCTGTCATGTGGCATAAATATGAAGGTTTGGCTGTTCAATCCTCCTCCTTGAGGAGACAATTTAAAATTGACGTAGATCAACATTGAAATGTGGATTTTTTGCAGCTTGTTCTGTTTGCAGCATGTGCATTTGTATCTGTCAATACATACATATAATTTTTTCGATATGTACTGTATATTCAAAGAGATACCGATACAATTTCCAGATGTTTCACATTACATTGGTGTCATACAAGCCAGTGGCTACAGTTGAATTTTCTAAGGCTCAGAAATTCTTGGAAACAAAACAAAGTTGAGAGAAATGCAGAGAAATCAGTCTCAGCAGTATAAATGGTAGTATTTTGCACACACACACACACAAACACACACACTGCAGGCTCACCTTTCTTAACGGGAAGTGAATGAGGGATGCTGACGTCAAGCTATTGTAAATCTCAAGTCACAGTGCGTCACAGTTGAGAAGTTAGCCAGCTCTTATGTCCAGGTCTGGAAGTCCCATCATCATTACTATCATCATCCTCACCAGAGTCAGTGAGCAGTGTGTATGTGTGCACATGTGTGTGTGTGTGTGTGTGTGTCTGTGCCTGTGTGTGCAGGTTTGAAAGGCTTATGGCTGCAGTGAGGTTATGGTTATATGTCCATATGGCCATGGGTGATGGTGTGTGCATGGCTGTATATTATGTGTGTTTATGTGCCCTGGTCTTGCACTGCAGTATCAATGTCAGGGATGCAGCAAGTTCAAATAAACAGCTTTTATTTTTAAAGAAAATATCATTAATTTTCTGATGTTTGTCCCACAAAAAATACTATTCTGTTGGCATATTTGACAATATGCAGTAATGCAATAATATGCAGCTAATGCACATAAAAAATACAATGAAATGCTCAATAAACTTTGTTTATTTTTTGCAAATTTTTTATTTGACAAGAAATTATTGAGGTTTTTCACATAAGAATTTAAAAAATACGATCAGATGGATTGGACATTGATATCCCACACAATTTCACTGTCTGAGCTAGACTTAGTGCAGGGCTTTTAAGTTAGGGTATTTGAAAGTAATTCATTAAAAAACAGTGTTAAAAGTGTTATCTACTTTTTTAGTATTCTTTACTCTCTCTTATCATTTCAGTACTTTGATCCATTTCCATTAATCAAACTCAGCAGCATCTATCATCTGACTTTCCCTACCTGGTAAACACTTGAATTGCTGAAAGACTGTGTCCTTTTTTACTAAAATTGTTATCTGTCATAAATGAAATAACCCTAATGGCATGACTTTGGGATCACCATGGATAAATTCCAACTGTTCCTAAGGTTCCTAAGTGAATTTACAGAGGGGCATGCTGTGGTTTCTAGGAACATAAAGAATTATCTAATAAAAGGAAACCGTGATAATAAAGTTTGGAAGATACTGAGCATACTCAGTGACATTGAGGGATGGATTATTCTGAGAGACTGACAGAAGTAGCCTTACTCAATTTAACAATACATTTTTTATGACTTTGAAACTCCATTGGAAGCCACTTGAACTAAATGAATCCTTTGACTCCAACTTTAAAATGTAAATACACAAAGGATCAAAGCTTTTGAAGACAGCATGCTTTCATCGCTCAGTTTTTCTCTCTAAAAGGGAAGGTGTTGCATAATTTGATACCTTTCCTCTGTCAGAGTGAAGCAACATATGGGGCTGTGGCCTCCATCCAAACTGAACAAGATGCTGGCAGAGCAGTGGCGGAAATTAGGTCACGGATAGAACCAGGTCTTTTTCCAGTGGGGAAGTTCCTCAAAAACATCCAGCAGTTTGGGTAAACAGATGTGTGAGCTGTGGTGCTGTTTACACTGAGAACCTTCTCACCTCCATGTCTATTTTGACCTGCTGATATCTAATATGTGTGTACGTGCATGTTTCTAATACATCTGATGTAACAAACTACATTTCTCTGATGAAATCCTTCATTCTACTGTGGCTTTAACCAGAGTTAAGTCCTTAAAGAAGAAAGGAAGAAATTCTTCAGTCACTGAGCTTGCATGTCAACAGATTCGTCTCCATTAGAAAACTCCATCTGCTGATGATTGTGTTACATGCTTTAAAGCTCTCTGTAGAAAAAAGTAAATAGACAATGAAGCAGGGTTGATTTGGTAAATTACTATTTCCCAGTTCAACAATAAAGTTTGCAACATAGGAATATTGTTTTGCAATTGCTCAGACTCTACAGGTGGTTTACCTTTTAAAGTGAACTAAGTTAAGCATCAGAAAGTTTTCCATTATCAGGACTGTATCAGTAACTATGGTTCTTTGTACAAATAAGTTCTTGCGTTAAGGATAGCCATGTTGTGGCTCTGTGCTGAGGAGATTAAGTCGAACAATTGTAAAACTTTCAGTAAGTACATATCATTTGCACAAAAGAACATATAAAAATAAAGTCAAGGCTTCAAAACAGTGACAATTCACTTTAACTTACTATCTTACATTGTTCTCTGTGCAGATTCTTAGACTTTTAAGACTATTTTTGGTAATTAGTTCATTAATAAATGTTTCTTTGTATTATTAATGCAAATTTAAGTCTATATTTACAATCAATATTATGAACACCACACTATAATGCATTCATAGTAATAAAATATAAATTGTTATATATGAAAACTCCATTAGTAAGTAACTCAATTACTACAGAGCTTTAGTGAGACTGTGATCTTTGAAGCTGTCGATGAATGATGTGTTAATGTGATAAAGTGACAGATTTATGTTCTTCCACAGAAAAGAAAGGGCCAGTTTAAACCAAGACCTTTTTAGAACCCTGCAGGGAAGATTTGCAGTGGTGTAACACCATCAGCTGAAATCAAGCCAGCTGAAAGAGTTGCTGTGGCTCAACTTGTCTAGTCCCAGCTGCTGGGTTGTAGAAAAGAGTTTTAATGTCTGTCTGGATGCTACAAGCTAAGCTGCTTTTACCAGAAGTCTGACAGCAGAACATCTCACTCCTATAAATTTGTAAACACGGCAACAACACTGCCTCATCTTGGGAAAAATTAGTGCTGTCAAAAAGAAGAGACTCCATGAGGAAAACTCAGGAAGAGAGTGTAAATTTTCCTGAGTTGACACAGTAAATGTCATGTTGGGAAAAATCTAAAGATAATACTCTGATGTATCCTGAAGGCAGCACAAAGCTCTGCCACAGAGAGAAGATTTGAATAAAAAGACACTGCCGTGAAAACATCACAGTCTTATCTAGTCTTATTAGTTTAAAGTGGAAGTTTTAAAAATGAAACCACATGTTTCGCAAGTTGAAAGTTTCAACTTGTATAGTAATGAAGCTTTGGTCATAACTCACCAAGAAGTCTTCCAAATACACCACAACACCCTCTACTTAAAAATATTGCTTCCAGGGCCCCCCAGAGTTCTCTGACTACCCCTCAGGTTGGTATAACCCCTATTGAGAAGCTTACCATGGCTGTTGCTTCTTGTTCCATTACAAGCTGTCCAAAATTCAGAAAATAGCCATAGTCTTACTTTTTAGAAGCCTTTTTTTTAATGGATGACAGCAGTAATCACTAAACTCACGAACACATTGTATTTCCTGTGACTATTCCATAATAAAAGTCAACTTGTGCTTCATCAGTTAATGTGAAGCAGCAGTAAATGTCACAGTTTGCATTAGCAGTAACTTAATACAGAGCTCTTATACATGTCAGGTGGCACCTTTAAGATCTGCTTAGAATTTATTATCTGGTGGAAAAAATTCCTCACAACACAATTCCTGGTCAAACGTATAAATAAGTCTTGTGAATAAACTGTGTAACCTCACTGTTCCATTAGTGACTGAGATGGTTAACTCAGAGAACCTTTCCCCTCTTACATAAATCCTTAATGTGAATGGAATGATTTACAAACCTGAAAACAAAACGCCACAGGCTAGTAAACAGCTCATCAGTCACCAAACCTTTAGTAGAATCACTTTGGCCATGACACATTCGCGAATTTAACTATGCCACTGTGTGATCAGACTACTGAACACCACATACAAACACAAGGTCGTTTCAGCTGTGTTTATCGATTCACAGAACAGCTGTCACAATGTCACAGACTGAAACAAAACTGTTACCTGTAACATATTTTAATCCTGCAAGTAACTGACTTTTGCATTTTGGTGTTACATAAAGCCATGTTAAACTGATTGATAACATAATAAAGCTTAACCACCCACTAGTGTGATGAAACTGCCTGGAGCCAAATATCACTCTACAGTCTGTCAAGTCTGTCTGTCAAGTAGTTTGTGCTAAAAAAAAAAATGAAACCCCAACAAAGGGACGAAGGATCGCAGAGCTGTGTGTAGACCACCTGTAATGACTAGGTGACAGTGAGGGCCCTGCACTGGAAACAAAGACCTGATGTGTGGAGGGAGAAATGTCAGCCTGCTGAAAAGAGCCAAATCAAACAGAGGTTTTTCTTTCATTCTCTTTGGTCAATCATTCAATATCATTTCTATGAAATGCATTTAATCATTGTGTGTTTGTATGAGACTAAAACATGAGAGCATAGATTTTTTTTTTTTTGCTTAGACGCTGTGAAAAATGCTTATAATGTTATGGAAAACCCTTCTCCCTTAAACTGCATTCATGGTATGGCAGTTTTTGCATTGTATAGTTGATTCTGCTTTTATTAATACTGAGATTTTTTATCCATCCCTGCTTGCTATTGTATAATTATAATGTTTATTACGTGCATTTATTCCAAAAGTCCATCTATTTTGCTGTTGCTTATTTTCTGCTTGAAATGTGTAACTACACCCAGTAAAGTTGAAATAGGTTCATAGGTTAAGAGTGGATGTCAGAAGTGTGTGTTCAAGATGAAAGCAGTGGTGTACTGGCCATTTGGACTACCAGGACAAATCCCAGTGGACTACGGCCTTGAGATAAGTGGGTGAAAATGTGCTGTAAGGATGTCAAAGGTCAGTGGCTCCAGTCTTTGTCTTCCTCCTGGGATTTTCTTGTTTTGTTTGTACGGCAGACAAAACTATCCCTTCACCTCCTAATAGCTCTCAGAATTGCTTGTAACCCCCCTGTGACTCACAGAGCACTTGCTTTTACCCTCCAACTCCTCCTGGTTCAATGGAGCACCACATCTCAGACTATATCTCAGACTCTATAAGTCTTCCTTAAATAAATAGCCTTAGGCCCTTAATTCTTCCTCAAATAACCTTAACCTTCCATACACTCTGTCTAATCAACTTTAAAACTGCATATGCACTTTTAATTAAACCCTTTAACTCCTCCTCAAAACTGCCTTGGGCCTCAAAATATTCCCTCAAAATACCCTTCAATTTTCAACTCACACCAAAAAAAAAAAACATTTTAACTCAAAACCAGACCTTATAAACACCATGAACTTTTACCTCTCATTTAAAAAGCTCTCTGAACAACCCTTAACTGCTACCCACACAGTTTAAGTGACCTTTAACCCTGAACCTGAAACTGTCACCTGACTCAGGGCACTAAATCTTGCTGCTGTAATGAAATATTTTATAGCTTGTTGCATTTGACCGGAGCTAATGGTAAAAACAGACACTATAAGGGAAGGATGGAGGTGTCTAAGGTTCAGTCATCAGAAGGGTTAACATCTGTGTGAGTGTGTGTGTGTGTGTGTATGTGAGTGTTTTCAGAGTGTGTGCGTGTACATGCCTGATCTTTGGTCTTTATAAAGAAGGCTGTTATCAATCAGTACACAGGAAATTTAAACAAGCCTCCTTCATTACCGCACTGATTGAGCCTCTGTTCGTCCCATGCAGTGACGTGTTTGTGTGTTTGTGCAATCAGACCATTCTGACTTCATTTCCAAGGGTGCAACACACAGATTACCGACTGATGAAAGACTGACCAAACTATAATACTGCTGTTTGTTCAAATAGCTTTCAGTGTTTGCAGTTTTGTGCTCATATTTTGTCCTTACTGTTGCGCATGTTGACTATCCAAAACACTCACAATAAACTTAGTCGTTGTTTTGAAGATTTTTGCTTCTTCCCCTTGTCAACAATCTTCATGTCATCTGGGATGCAGATACTTAAAGCAAAGACAAGATGCTTTCAGCAGAACCATTGGTCATGCAAAGTTTAAAGACTCCAAAACATAACTTTTTAATTAGCGTCTCATTATGATCGTGTCCTCCATAAACACATGATTTTCGACTATACTTCAAACAGTTGTGGTTCTGATCAGTGTGCCCCTTTTAGTGTTTTTAAGAGGATGGGGCTCACTTAGAAACTGTGTAAGATGCAGTCCATGGTAAGATAAAAAACTATCTGCACAAAATTTTAGGGAATCCCAGACCAAAAATTTTTATTAGGACAACAAAAGTGTAATGGATCATACTGTATATGCCTATATTTTTTTTCTTAAAATATTTTGGTATTAGCTGATGGCTGTCAACATATTGCCATGGTAAAAGATGCAAGATAGTATTCTGCTTTTTCTAAAGTCAAAAAACATGTGTAGAGTTCCTTTTAAACTTTGATATAGTTTATACTATGAACTGTTAATATAGTGGATGAGATTTAAATCCAAGTGTAGAGGGACTTGACAAAAAAAAAAAACAGTTTTAGAAAAAAATCATTTGCTAGAGTCAGATGTGTGTTTGCTGAGATTCAAGCAGCTGTGGCTGCTTGTCCATTTATCAGTGTCAGATTATTTGACCTTGGTGTTTGAGAATCTGAATCTTAAATAATGAACCTTTTGTGTAGAAGCCCTTGCCATTAGTGTGTGAATGGGTGTAAATGGGTGTCATGCAGTGCACCCTACGGGATCTCTTTTCCCTCCATTAGCTTGGAAACATAACAGGACCTACTTAAAATATATCAGAGACAGGCTAAGCATTTGTTTTGTTTAAATGTGTTCACTAAGCTATAGGGCTTTGTCTGGTTAGACTGGTTAGTTATTGTGCATCTCAAACATACAGAACTAGAAGTAAATCCAATGTCTTTCACATGACTGACCCCTCTTTTAGCTTGGCATTATCATTTTACATGCAGTGGCCTTCAACTAAATAAACTTTGTTAACCTCCCCTTAACAGCCATGTGGTTTCAGTGGCCATCTTTTATTCTGCTGTTTGTTTGTAGGTTTCTTTGTTAAAAACCATGAGGTACTGGCCACCATTTTGAGTCAGCCATCTTGCCTTTTATTTGTTCTGCACCCACACAAAACACACAGAGACTGACGCACACACAAAGGTACAAAGTACTTTGGTATATTGCATTACATATTTTGTAATATTACTTTTGTTGTTATTTTATATGGATACTTTTTAACTTGAAATCATTTGCCCTTCTGTTGATTGTTGCACAAAAATTAATGCTGCCAGTCTCTGTAAAATAATGTTCTGGTATGTTTGAAATAGTTTGTTGATGCACAGTTCAGATGCAGAGTCCACATCAGCTGTGCATGGTCTCGAAGCACCATAAGACGGAAAAAGAAAAGCCAAAAGATTTTCAATTGACCTCCCCTCTTGTATTCACAAAATTTCAAACTCTCCTTTGTTGATGGTCTTGATGTGAGTTTGGTCTGTATGACTCAGCATCCTAAGCTTGATGTCTTTATGACAGTTTCGTTATAACTTTCTCATACATTTTGAATGGAACTAACCCAAACACATGCAAACACACACAATTAAAATCTGGTGGCTGTTAGAAATGGGAGCAGATGTGTTATTATGTCCTGTAACTGCTCACAAACACACACTCACACACATCCATGCACAGTCACCATGACTTCTGAAAGGCCAGATGGCTCTGTGAAGGATGACTGGAAAGGGTGGGTGAAAAAGGATGGGATGGGGGGGTAAGTAAAGCTCTTTTTCAGTCCTGGACACCAGGCATCTTGGTTTTTGCCAACAGAGAGCAATTTGTGTATAATTATGTATCATCCCCTTTTACTTTTTTGCAAATTGTGCACATCACATACATCCAGTATCACTGCAGAGGCAGAATTATGGCAACTCGGTTTAAATTTAGACTGGGTTAAAAATATCCTGCAGCTGCAGGAGAAGATGTGAAGCTCAGCTGATGAGGCTGAGGTAAAGAAAATGGAGGCATTAAAGGAAGACTATGTACTGTGTTTCTGAAAGGACTGATGCATTCCACCTCCAACATATACAAACTTGAATTTATAAGCAATAAAATGCTTTCTTGCTCAATTCAATGCAGTAAGAGGTTTTATTACCACAACTGTACTTAGTCTGGTGTGGCCAATAGCTTAGGGTGGCTAATGCTGGAAAACTTCGTTGTGTAACAGACTTTACTGAGTCAGTTCTCTGATTTGATGACTCCAGTGCTACTGTTAGCCCACATCTTGTCAAGTCACAGATAAACATATCCTCATCAAGTTTGTTGTTTCCTGTTTGTACAATGAGAGACAAAAGAGTCATGATGAAAAGTATTTAAAGAGTTTTCTAAATATTTTTTGATTCCATGCATTTAACCAAACCTGGTGCCCACATTACCCACAACTTGACTGCTGAAACTTCCGTGGGAGATTGGGATGTTTTATACTTCTGAAGTCTGGAGCCTCTGCCCTCAATCCACAGACCTTTTATTTTTTTAGGTATATATTTTGTTTACATGGTGTTTTCCACAAAATAAATTTGAGAGAGAGAAAATGGGTGGGGGTTGCCAGAGGGGGCCCACAGCTTATTTTTATAGTAAAGTCAAATATTCTGTTAATCCAGCCCTGGCTGCAGAAGCCCTGTCAGGTACACACACATACTTTGTTCTAGTCTTAACTGCCTGGTTACCAAGACAGAAGAAATGACATCAGCTCAAGTCTTCCATGCATATTTGCAAACATAATGATACATTAGGATGGGAACAAGGTAACTCCTTTATGCTACAGCTATAAAATTCAATTGTAACAAAATGCCCCCTTTAACCAATAATGCAGGTAAACATTTCAAAGTAAACTCTTGTATTTCCATAAAAAAACTTACAAAAAAGAAAAAATGCCAGCGGGATAAAATAACTCCACTTGTTTCCAGTGCCAATCTGGCAACTTCTCCTAAAGACAAGTCCTTTTCTTGAGAGTAAAAATTCATTAAACAAATTGTATTTCATTTGAATTCTGCCTCACTATTGGAGAATTCTTTTTCTCACTGTGCACCAAGGATGCAAAAGTATTCGCCATGCTCAGGGAGTAACATCAGTGCTATAAAAGCCATATGCTCCAACAATTTGGTGGGTGATCCTGTGGATGGAATGAAGTGAAATGACTTCATCTCTTTCCACTGCGTCCAAAAGGAAGACAGAGGGCGGAGAAGGAGGAACAGAGTGAGCCCGGAGAGCAGAGGATGTTTCATCATCCTGTGTGAGGCAGCGGCTGCTTCAACTTACTGTCACATGGTATTTATAGACGTTTGCTGGAAATCATTTGTGTGTGTGTGTGTGTGTTTGGAGTTTCATTTATGTGAAACTTATACAAGTTAACAAGCAGACCTAAACTTTGTATACACACACACACACATACACAAAAAGCATAGCTACACATGACACTTCAGTAATTCTACATTTTTTTACTTACTCCAGCTGGTAACCTGCAGCTGGTGCGGCTGGTGCTGCATGCACATTGGAGCCATAACGGAAAAAGAGTCATTTTATCTTAAAGAAACACATGGGCCCTATCGTACACCCGGTGCAAACGCGGTGCACCAGTGGCGCAGGTGTCATTGCTATCGTATACCCGGCGTAAACGTCATTTTTGCCACAAATGTACCATAGCAAATCCCTGTCACTTTCCGCTGTGTGCCAGTGGCGCATTGGGCAGGGGAAGTTTCACGTTAATTCAATTCAAGTGTCTGTGTAGATTCTCATTCATCCAGGTCATGATTATCTTGAAAAGTCAAAAAAAAAGGCAACTGGACTATGTTGAAGCTTCTGAAGAACTGAAGAAGCTTCTTGGATGAGAAGTGAAACGTCTTCCCAAAACTCAACATAGTCCAGTTGCCTTGTTTTTTTTTGACTCTTTAAGATAATCATGACCTGGATGAATGAGAATCTACACAGTCATGTCAGAGAATGGTTGTATAGGCAGTCTACCATAACATAGATGTGATAAAATGTAGAGGAAGTAGAGGTTACAAACCTGAAACAAAATAAGTAGTTGCCCTGGGAACGTACAGCTTAGCAATGGAGAGAGGTCTGTAGGAATTACTTTCGACTGGGTTAGTTGTGATTGTTCTTTCAGTTCAGCTTGTATTGATCATGTTAAATGCTGTCAAGAGATAAAGACAGAAAAATATAGAGTTGATGATGCACCTTGAAGCAGCAAGGGCAATACAATGACGCTGGGTCGTGAAACCAGAAAAACGTCAGCACAACAGCTGTCAGGTGAGTTAGATGTTTACTACATCAGTGCTTATTTGGCATTTTTGTTTTTTTTTGTTTTTCTTGTTTTTTTAGCATTTGAACTGAGCAATTGAAACTTGTGCATAAGTCAAAAACTACCTCAAGCAAGTCTAAAAACTTTTTTGTCAATTAGAAGATTTTTAATGGAATTCTGACATTTCCATCCCCATTTTCAATGGAATACTTCAAAATGTGAATAAAAACAGGGTGATGAGAACCCAGCAACTTACAAATCTTTGGTGACTAAGGGCTCATCTTGAGTTCTTTGTGGGTCACTCTCTGTAAGTCTGTATCTATGCAAAATTTGCCTAAGGGAATTACCCACAGTTCACGGCTTTGCCGGTGAGGGCTAAGGGCTTAAGGCTTTAGTTGGGGCATTGAAATTGGTCAAGTGTCACACCCACACCAGACACAACTGATGCATTTCGGAAAAGTGGGAAGTTGGATATACCCCACGTAGGTACTATGCTTATGTAGTCCGGGTGAACCAGGATGTCACATGGGAAATGCCGCACAGTAGATGCAGTACAAAACGTTAACGAATTGTATTGGTTGACACAGTAATTATACTGGGTTATACAGATACAGTAAGAAACTAGCTGGTGAACATAGTGGAGCAGCTTCAGATCCATGCATATCCCTTAGAGGCAAGTGTAAACCAGAAAGGAGCTAAAAGAGAATGCTGGACTATGTCAGCTGGCACAAACACCACTCCAAATCATTTATTTAAAAAAGATCATTTTTGTACCAAAACTTAATATAACAACTTGTAAAAATTCTTGTAATAAGTTGTTGTGTACACAAATTTATTTTGCATTCGATTCATATAAGACTGCTGCCACAGGTTAAGGTTTACGCATCACTGTGAACAGATTTAACAGATTCCATGTGTATTTGCAACCTGTACAGTTTTTATTCTGTTTTATAAATAAGTTAAACAAACACACTTTTTTCTTTCATTATCTGCACTTGAGTTGGCTTTCTGTGCTTGTTTTGTTATGCAATGACTCTCACTCTTGTGAAAAATGTACAGTACTCTGGTCTAGTATCAGTGGACTGTAGATGAGGATTATTTCAAGGGCATAAGTTCCCGCCCCTGGAAACTTACACTGGGTAAACTGCAGCATAAAGTTAGACAAGTTTTATTCTTAGCTACATTTGTCTTGAAGAGTCAATGCTCTCTTTTTTTCAGAGAGATATAAGAAGATCCACTGCCTTAATTTCTTTGGCTTTTGTTTATCCCACTTCTGGAAGGTAATCTACAACTTTAATTTTTTCCTTTCTGTCTTTTAAAGGCATACATATTTTTTTAGTGCTTACGATCATCATTATCACATAGAAAAAGCTTCTCATGGTAATGATGGAGTAATAGTCATGATTGTCAGAATTACATAGAAATAGTCTTTCATGGCAAAATTTTTGTTGAAGGGCCTTGTTTGCACTTGCAGAAGCATAATAAATTGTTGTTAATGCAAGTAATTTCACTTATCTGTAAATTATGTGTGAGTCTGTGGACTCTGAAGGGCACACTCTGCCTGAAACAATTAAACACAGAAAGATGAGAGAGGAGAGTAGCACAAAAGTAAATGTCAGCAACAATGAAGACTGTCATGCTGCAATGAAACTAGTAAACTTGGTAAAAAAATGTATAACAGACTTTTTTTCCAGGGCTATCCACTCAAAGGCAATGGTAGGGAAAAGACTGATTAGAAAGTCTCAGGTAATAAGTGTGCAGAGGTGTGAATAGTATCTTTAAACTTTATTGTGAACTGACTTTGTTTGATAGTTAGTTCAGAGATAAATGGCTAATGTTAGCTTTTGAGATTATGAGAGTGCTTGCAGTGCTCACTTCTCACTTGACGAGATTATTGAAGCACTTAATTTCAGTTAAAGTAGTCACAATGTTTCTTTTTCTGTTAGAGCTGCACTTCATGGAATATTTGCAGTACATTAATAATTAATAAACTGAAGCCTTAGAGGCCTACACTTTCTTCAGTGTTTATTAGGGTTCAAACTCCTCAGAACCCTTCTATAATTCACCTGGTTTATTGGGGTTCACACACTGAAGGGGTCAGAACCCCTCTAATATTCAGTTGGTTTATTAGACCTCAAGGACAGCAATGTACAGATTTTGGCAAGAGAGGAAAGATGGTTTGAAAGAGGAGTTAAAGAAGCCATCTACACTAAACTGGAGAAACCTTCTCTCAACAGAGGTGGTGGACTCAGACACATTCTCTCAGCCACTTACAATCTATTGCGAAGCTCTCTCCCCAGAAAGTTCCCCAAACTTTCACACCTGGGATCATGTGACCACAACACCTCACATGAATAGGAAGCTAACGACCCACTCAGGTTAACGACTCTCG
>JAQMCX010000039.1:2214438-2245630 GCA_029814765.1 Acanthurus leucopareius | reverse complement strand
ATTAATTTCGATTAATTAATTACAGACCCTATAATTAACGCGATTAAAAATTTTAATCGAGTCCCACCACTATTTTAGACATTAATATATAACCGTGTTCTTTATTTGAAAGGAAATGACTGTTATCCAAATGACATTATCCATTTGATTTTAAAAGTTGGCATATTGCTTTGTGAACTTGATTGATGTTGATCATTTGAAAACCTTTTATTATTATTATTATTATTATTATTGGCATTGGTTTGAAAGTACAGTGCAGTTAAGGATTTTTAACAGGAATTTGAAAGTTAGCACAATATTTGTAATGCTTTTCTTGTGGACTCTAAGGATGAAATCAGGACAGGGGAAAGAAACAAATTCTGACCTAACTCAAACCACTTGATTCTGGATTCCTTGGAAAAGACCAGAAAGCTCCCGAGGGCTAAGGTGACCTCTTTTAAGTATACGTGCAGGCTGTTATGGATAGGAAGGAAGCCACAACAAAACTGTGTAGGCAACTCCACAATGATCATTTTGATCTGGAGGAGCCATGAAGTCACAGTCACTGAAAACCAAAAAGAAGGTCAGCATGATATTTCATAGCTGGGAGAGGGTCTTGAGGTTAGAAATGGCCTCATGAAAGCAATTTCTCAAATTGTTCTGAGTGAGTCTGAGAATACTATGGGCACCTCAAGTATGGACCTTGTACAAACTTCGTCTGACCACTGCCAAAGAAGCTGCCTTTTATCTCAAGAAAATGCACAAACCTTTCAGTCGAAAGTGCTCAGGCACATACAATTTTCTTTCTAGAGTGGGTTTTCATGTCAAACAAAGTGTGGGAGCACTCATCTTAAGTCCAGAATGGGTGTAAATTACAAGTTTGGTCACTGTGCAAGACACCTTTCCTCACGCAGTGGTCTAACCAACTACAGACTTGAAGAAACACACACAAAGAGTTGCCTTGCAGACAAACAAAAGGAGCATTGGACACAGATGTAACGGCACACCTTGGGAAGTTGATAAAGGAGAAGAATGGTACTCAAGGATTCTATAAAGAAGCTAAAAAACATGTAAAAGTGTTCTCTGGGTGCAGTTCAGTCACATTCAGAAAGCTTTAGAAGCTAGCAAGAGTTGAAGCCACTATATTCATTTTACAAAGGCCCTCTACACTGTGTCTCACAAACACATTTTGGACGTACATGAGAGGAAGGGAGTCAATGAGCTGATACTCATCAAGGACTTCTAAAATGGCTGTATGAATGTGTATGAACCAGATCAGGAAAGTCCAGAAAGATCGGTTTGCAAAAAGTGTGTGTATATATGTGTGTTTGACCGCTACTCTATGAGAGCAAGGAGACAAATGATGCTGGTGAAAGAATAGTGGGACCCATAGTTTAAAACAATGATCAATGGTTTGTGCACAGATAGTGTGCGTGTGTGCTTGCATGTGTGCGTGTGTGTGTGTGTGTGTGTGTGTGTGTGTGTTTGTGTGTTTGTGTGGGTGTAATACCCATACAGAACACAGAAGAACAGCTGCAAATCCATGCCATAATGTGTTTTAAGAGCAGTGGCTAAAGAAATATGTTTTAATAAAAACATACTTATGGATTTTTTACAGATATTACAATTGCAGGGAATAATGTGGAAGTATGTACTTTCTGACTGCGGTTTAAAGTGACTTTCAGTAAAAGTAAGTAGCTAAAGCACTCAAAAAGAATGACCCTGTGGATTAAGATCCAAGTAATTTGGTGACTCCATGGGTCAGTCAGGGTAACAGGGTGAGCATGAGGTCACAGAGAGCCTTTTGAACAGATGCTGGCTGACTCAGGATAATTATTAATAAAGACTATGAGCTTATGGGAATGGTAGTCTGGTTTGATGGCATCATCATCTCTGTTTCCTCTCTGTAATGGACACAAGTAGAGCTCAGTTTGACTAGGCAAAGAATTAAGATTTCAGTTAAAGTAACAGAAGGAAAGATCTGTTCCTAGCACTGATAGACTAAAATGTCATTCCATCAGAGTTCAAAAGTGAAACAAGTCTCATAAGAATTCTGATGAACCTTTAAGGCTTCTATTGAGCAGCACATCTTCACACTAAACTATCCTGAACTTATCATCACATCTGTGAACCATTTAGCAAGCTGCAGTTAGCTTTTAAAAGGAGCTCAGTGCCTCATTTCAATGAAAACCACCCCTACAACTCACTTTACACTGCTCCCTTAAGGTAAGTGAGGTTGAAACGCCACCCGCTTCTCTTTAAATGCATCTACATTGGAGCAAACCCAAGCCATACCACTTTGCTCTGTTTACTTTTCCTTGGATGTGGCTGAGGTGATAACGATACATCGTTCTTCGTCCCTCTGTCTCCATCTCCTCATCCATCACTTTTAATTGCTACCATGTGGGGGATGCTTCTTTGTCAGTTGAGTGTTGTGTGTGTATGTGGCGTAGACCAGAAAACACAAGATGTATACTGTATATTATCAAGTGCATGTACAGTGTGTGACAATATATTGTGTTTTCCATGCAAATTACAAACAGAAAGCACCGCTCAAGATAACTCAGTGTTGATCCATTTTCTCCCTTAAGATTGCCTTGCCCATGCAAAACCTGCATATCTTATTAAACATTTGAGTGCATTTTTGGTTTTACAGTTTTGTAATGATGATTGTAGCATGACTAATGATGGACTTTAAGGTCACCTTTAAGATGTAGGGGCTCTTAGGGGACCATAATAAGTTGAAAACACAACATTCATTGACATGGCTCTTGTGTTAGCAAGCAGTTGCTAAGGTTCACATCCAGCACAAAGAGCAACATTAGCTTCCATCTGGTCCACCTGATAAATCTGTCCAATACTCTTTCCCCTGCGTTTTAGCTTTTAGCCTTTAGTCTCTACCAACTCTTAAAAAACTCCTGGCTCTTTAGCTGCTAAATGTTCCACAACCTTCAGCAGCTAGTTGCTAACATTCCTGCTGAAGCTGGAAGCAAAGTTCAGAATTGTGGTGAAACTAAACAGAAACTAAACAATGAGCTGAAGGCACTAAAATTGAGCTCTGTTGAGCGTTAGTGAACCACAAAGTTGGATAAAAATTCTCTGCAGGTTTGTCATTATAAGCATTCTCTTTAGCACATAGTCATTTGATCCAATATTAATCTAAAAATATTGATTAGTGCAGCTTTAAATTGTGCTACTTCAGAATTGTGAATTGCGTTGCAGAACATATAACAGTATGAAAATAAACTTGTCAGTGTTCTCTGATGGAGAAACCATATAACTATACATGCAATTTTTGCATTTTGGCACTATAATTTACACATTTACAACATAATCCAAGGTTTAGGTGAAATACAAAGAGCAGCAGTGAAGTGAAAAGAAGACAAATGGGGGAAGAATGCCTGTGAATAATGGGAGTCTGTAGGGATATTTGATGGACATATTTTATAGAGTGGATGAGAAAGACAGAGGAAGAAGGAGACAAAGGTTCCCCTGTTCACCTCACTGAAATGAGTCTGACCAACTAAGTATACACACTCGTCCATTCACACACACATCAACAAGCGGCTCATACTTCCTCAGACAGTGACTCACAACACTAGGGGTTCATCTGTTAAATTCCTTGACATCTCCTGCCTTGACACACACTTTAACACACAGACACAGAGTGAAAACCTCCCCTATCCATTATTCCTGACTAATGCTTTTCTTTTACAGTGCATGCCCTGCAGCAAAGTCTGGATGGTATATGACTTCTTAATGGAGAAGAACTCTCATAAACATGCATGAGCCACACACTGAACACTAATAGAAACACATGTGCACGCACATCGAAACTTGAATTATTTATATATAATCAGATATCAAATAGATTTTTTTGATGGTAAGAGAAGACTCAACATTAGTAGTGAGTTCAAAGCATTCCTGTCAGTACAGCTCAATGATACTCACTGATTGCATGAATATAGACTCTCATTCTTGTTGTACTACAGTCATGTGATACCGGTTCAAAATGTGAAAACTAATGCATTAATAAATGAAGTGAATCACTCAACTAAGTGATAGGTTGCAAGATTGTATCAGCACTAAACCAAAGCATCACTTGTATAACAGTGAACAGACAAAATTGTCTCTTAAAAGTATTTTCCTCTATTTTCTGCACAGTGCATTGATGGACATTTGATCTTTGTATAAAACACAAGAACACATCATTCAGCACCAACTTGTAACTTTATAACACAGCTTCTCATCACTCTAATCACTTTTGGTGTTTTTGTCCTGTTCAAGCGTGCAGGATCACAGTGTGGGGAAAATGCCAGCATACTCCAATCTCACACACACACAAAAACAAGTTCAACAGATGATACAGTTACAAAGACTTTGCGTTAGTCTCACTCTACTCAGTTTTTTTACTTGCTTTTCATTTCCTTGTCGTTGGCTTTTGGGATCCCGTTCTATCATGTTTTTGTCACCTGAGGGGGAAATAAGGGTTGGGGGTAAGTGCAGGGCCCGGTGGTATGTGTGTCTGTTTGTGAAGGTGTGCATAATTTGTGCTTGCCAAATAGTGAAAACTGAACAAATTTGAACAACTTCAAAGGGCTGTTTAATAGTTGGACTTGGTTTTAAGAGTTATGTTAGAATAATTTTTGATGAGGATTAGAGTCAGAGGCTAGGGAGGGTATTATGCACACACACTATATAAATGTGTGCAAAAGCATGCGTGGATGTGCTTCAAGTGTATTTCTTATATTTTAAATATATGTTTTACAGTGGTGATGAGCAGAGATGCAGAGGAATTAGCAACAGAATACACACACACACACCCCACACACACATACACACACTCGCACGCACCCAAACACACATCCCATTCCCTTTCCACACCCAAAACACAGAGCCCTGATGTTGAAATGTCAGTGATACATTAGAGAACGGAAACGTCTGCTGACAACTTGTTGTGTCAGTTTAACCACACACCTCCACTTTGGACAATATCCTTCCTCCCGTGTGTCAAGATTCAGCACGAACATCCGAAATCCAAAAAAACATTCCAAGGTCAAGAATCACTGAGGTAATTCCAATGATATTTTAAAGCCGTAGCCCACAGGTTCCTCATTTTTGTTGCTATCTTTGGTGATAAGCCACTTGTTCTCTTGATTTTGTGATACACTTCCCAGGAGGTTGGCCCTGAACTTGATTCTTAGGCAAGACTCAGGACATCTCACCTGACATTTGCTATTTCAAAAATGTTATTTAAGTCTTAACCTTGAAAAGGGTTGTTTTAATCTAGTTGAAGTAAGTACATTTCCTTCCTGACAATGTCTACTATAATTGGCAGAGAGGCTGCTATCATAAGTTCTGTCATGACGATTGGAGACTAATGATGATTTAAAGGTTGATACGACCAGAACACATTTGACCTAATTCATTCATTTTGATCTCATTCATACTTGTCACCATTGTTGTGGCGTCCATCCATCGGAACTACAAACTGTAGTTTTTACAATGACATTATGACAATTAATTATGACAAGCTTCACCTCTCAAGTTTAAAAAAGGAGCTTATCCAATGCAATGCCAGCTTTTCTTGCTGTTTTAAATTCATTAACTTGCTCTTTAAGTTACATTTTGTTTATATTCTCTATCTCTGTTAAAAAACTGTAGAATACAATTTAATCTTTCTCAATCTTTATTGCTGCTTTAAAGTTGATGTCTCAGTTTTGGCACACAACTCCACATGTAATCCCTGAGAGGAGGCAGAGTGTGAGGTGAAGAAAGGGAATGATGGTTTGCTGAACTTGTATTGACAGAAGCTGAACTATCCAAACACATTAGCTGTAAGCTGCAGATGCCGGCCGTGTTGCGACTTGAAGTTCAGCACCTCAGCTTCAGAACACAGGAATTGCAATCATTTTGTCTCTGTCTCCTCACAAGCACTGACAGGCAGACCAGAACAGAGCGAGACAGACAGACAGCAATATGTCTGCCAAATCACGTTTGAGCTCTCTTCAGAGTAAAATACCCCTGTTTAACTTAATATGGAGCTTTAACATATTATTATCTACCACCTTGGCCCGACTGTCCTATAGAGGACACTACCAGGCTATAATTGGCTCGATTTTGTACCGAAATTGAAAACAGATCATAATATTATTTGGAGTCTTGATAGCCAACTCATAAAACTTTCCATCAACTCACTCAGATTATGTTGATGCTACATTTGAGTTGGAGTTGGACAATAATCTAATCTATTTTTAAAGCTTTTACTATCATCATTGTATTTGATAACCAATATCATCTGTATTTATACTACAGTACCCTCACCACAGCTGAAGATGTAGCAGTTTGAGTGTTCTTTCAATAGTCAATAAGGACCCATGATATTTATCAGGGTAGACTCATTTTTGGCCAGTAACGGGAAGTTTAAATTATTGTGTATTGTTCCAATTACATTGATGTCTCTAGGTACACGTTTAACATCTCTGATGCAATCATATCTGAAAAGATGCAGCAAACTCACAATCACAATAAAACACTAAGTAAATCTTGCTGTTTTTGGTCTCAATCATATGCAGATGCTACTTTCACAGCAACAAGATAGAGCCTCGACCGACAGAACTCGTTTTAACAATCAAGGCAACAAACTTTTCATTGGTAAATAAAGTAATGTGTTCTAAATTAGGACTTGATGAACCAAGTTGTAAAGTTTAAGCCACCACCATGCTATTGCTCCCACATTGCTCTTTGTGCAATGACGCAGCTAAAAAACAACCAACCACAAACCATTAAAAAATATTACTGAAATAAAAAAAACCAAACATTTATTTTAATAAAAGCCACATACATACAGTACACACACTCTGAATGGTAAACATACCCAATACAGTTCCCACACGTGCAAGTAAATGTTAGTGCACACCTACATAGTGAATGTATACATTCACATACACTGGACCAATTTTTTGACTTTGTTTGTTTTTTTTTCCCTATAGGATTACTGTCAATGAGGGGGGCAGAGTCCTCACCTGCAGGCAAACACCTGGACCTGAGATAGTACAGAAAATTGTACACAGTCAAAGAGCGAGAGTGAGAGAGAAGGAGAGAGAGAGAGAGAGAGACTGGACACAGATTGCGAGCTGGGAATGTTGGCCTTAAGCAAAGCACAGTGGGATACAGATACTGAAAGAGAGGAGGGGTGAAGAATAATGAGGGAACAAAAGAAAAACTGAGGAGCAAAGAAGAGTCAGTGAATGAGGAAAGCAAGTTGAGGCGGACAAAGGAAGGAGATGAACAAAAGGGAGGAAAAAGGAAAGTAAAAAAAGGAAAAAGAGTGTAGAGACAGTGATGGAGATGAGGGGAGAAGAGAAAATTTGCAGCTAAATGTTACAGTGGAATGCCACTTAATCACCATAATATTTTTACCATAACATCTTAGGGGTACACTTTTGAATGAATGAAGTATAAAAGATGATTATGATATTTCCAGCAGAGCCTGAAGGCAGCAGTTTCATACTAGTAACAGGAGGAGTATAACTACTCACATCATGGGCTATACGGAGGGGGGGTCTGCATATTAAATCTCAGTTCACAGTGTTACCATGGAATCTCAACACATATACACTGAGCCCAGATGTCCAATAATTATGATGTCATCAGCAGGAGCAGCAGTATTGACCGGGTGAAAAGAATGGAGCCAGCAGCTGAGAAAGTCAAAGTTTATGTAATGTAGTCAAAGCATGTGTGTGTAAAATGGAACTATAATCTAATTAGAAATATTTTCATCTTGACGATGTTATCAAAGACATACTGTATTAATGACATGGTTTCACGTACAATGTAGCTTTTAGTGGTATTTAGATTAAATGTTGCATTCTGTATGTACTGTAGTGAAATGTTAGCAGAGGAAAAATGGCAAATACTCAGTCTGATCTTTTCCCATTTAACAATGTTGTAGACATTGTAATCTAAGACATGTAATCCAAAAAATATGTTAAAAGTCGTTCAAAAATGATCTTCTGCCAATTTAAGTGATCAAACTAATCATATGAGAACATTACTCATTTATTTTAAAATTTTCACTTTATTTCTTCTTGACAACTTTTAGGTGCTTAAGTTTGACCTATTATGACCTCTAAAATGTATTCAATCAATGACCTATGAGAGAAGACAATATTCTTTTTTAAACCACACACAGCTTAATGTCATAAGAAAACTATTGAGAGGTTTGCAGTTACTGTTTTGTTTTAAAAGGTATCAAACAAAAATGTCCTGAAGCTGTGTAATTGTGTTTGTTGTCCCCTGATGTTTTTTTTTTTTTTTTCCCGCTATGCTATTAACTTCAACAAACTGGTTGCCTCCTTCAGTATCATCAGGCTTAATCATGTAAAAATTAGGGCTGGGACTTTATGGCGCTGTTTACAATTAATTAATTACAGAAAAAAATAATGTGACAAAAAAAATAACACATTTAATCGCAGTTTATTTTTGCACTCCAAACAGCGCGGAACGTTTCTCATTGCACAAGTTCCTGGAGTAGCTCAGTTGGTAGGGCGGGCGTCCCATGTACGGAAGCTTCGTTCTCCACGTGAGTTTGACTCATTCGCTGCGTGTCTGTAAATTATAAATTTTTTTAAAAAAAGGGTTTGTTGGATGGAAAACAACTACCGGGTGGAAATCTGGATTTGTCCAAGAAAGAATTTGCCTTTCTGGAGCTCTTCCAACTTCCACTACCCCATCAATACCAAACATGTTGCAGCTAGCACAGACAACAAAATGACAAACAATGTTGCTTTTCGTGTCAAATATTGATATGTGATTAATTGAGATCAGCCTCTAATTACCGTAATTAGATAAATTTTTTTAATCAAGTCCCACCACTAGTAAAAATATTTTAATGCTGTCCAGAAATTATTCACCCATGATTTATGCTAAGTGTGTGCACATGGTCAAAATAATTCCATTTTATTCCTGTTGAGGAAAAACAACATCACTATTTCAACTCCTTGACTTTCAGTCTGACCCCATCCTTGACTCTTTGCTTGTGTGCTCCACTATTCTCTCTGTCTGCAGGTTATGCTGTTGGCTCACAGCTCTCTCCTCTTTTCAAGCCAACAGGATGTATACAATTTGACTGCCTGCTATTGTCCATTGTCACATGAAGACAAGCTGTGGTGAAGCTAGCTTGGACTTCCAAAGCAATCAAGGAAATACTGAGCCTCAGGCAGACACACAAAGTTATACAGACGTACTTCATAACAAAGGATAAACATGAGACAAAAGGCTGTACAAGTGTAAAGAGTTCTCGGAATCCAATTTTAGAACACTCCTTTGCTTTGTATCATTATAGAACACTCAGTAGCCTAGAACACACAAAAAACATGACAATAAAAGAGAGCATAGCAAGTCTAAGTGCTCAATTCAGATTTATAACATCCAAGTTATAATAATTTTAAATGTGGTCAACATACAATACAATACCACATCATGCAGCACCCCCTCACAGCACAGTGTTATACAGAGGTAAATACAAAGGCCACTGAGGGCAGCGTTAATAGTTTAATTATCAATTGATGAGCACTGGAAGCCAGCAAATCTATAAGCACAAATCAAGGATGCGGACAAGGACAGACTTTCAGTTCCATCTGCCAGAACCTGTGCACAATGAATTTGAAGCAAAATTGTAAATGTCAGATTGTCTGTCTTGAAAAGTTTTAAATATTGTCATATGGAGCCATACAGATACTCAACAAACACCTTGTTTGAAATATCCTGTGGCTTTTTCTTTAATGATGCACCATGCTCCCTGATTCAATGTGACCACTTTATTTAAGTCAGTATCTCAAGGAGTTACTGTATATTCAATGCCAAGAATAAGGAAAAACGTAGAATATACATAGGTGAGATACTTATTTAACTGTTTAATCAAAAATTAACTGTCAGAATAACAGGCAATAAAATAAACAAGAGAGTTAATATTGTAGGATAGCCTACATAAAGATAGATGGCATTGACGGAGGCTAATGCTTTACTTAAAGTCATTTCCAGCGCTGTAATTTCTTGATCCTATTAACATTTCCAGCCTAATTACTCTAAAGCTCATCTTTTGTTTGTCCTGTTACTCTATTGTGTTTGATTAATTGGATTTGTCCCATGACAGTGAGCTGCTGGAACACCCCCGCTCACTAGTCTGTTGCATGAAATCCTGGGGTGGCACGGGGGGTGAGCTGGGCGGGCGGGGGTCAGATCAGCTGATGCCTCTGTTGCTCCACTCAAGGAACTGGCAACCCTTTAAAATGTCACTACATGTGCAAAATTAAGATTTCCAAAACCATTAAGCTGCACTGATAAGTGAATTTTATATATTTCAAAACTGTATTATAAAAAAGTCCTAGTTCAATAAATCACTTTCAGCAATGATTTTTTAAAAACTCCATTATTTTACATGTGTTTTTGAATGTTGAAATGAAACCCTGCTGGACACAGTAAATCAGTCATAAGTCTATTAAACTCCTTTGGCCTTTTCCGCTCAATAAAGACCTTGGAAGCTCTTGTCTGGAGGTCAAATGATGGGGAGTTGAAAGGGATCCAGCCTCCCAGCTGGTCTCTCCCCTCCTCCCTCCCTCCCCCTGCAGGCTGCTGATGCTGGGAGCAGCCTGCAGCCTGCAGCCCGGGGCATCACACAGCCCCTGTCTGCCAATTAATCACACTCCTTCCTCCCTTCCTCCTCCTCCTCTGCCTCCTGTCCTCTCCTCCTCTACCACCACATGGTCCTTTGTACCGCTCATAGTCCCAATCACAACACGGAAGCTACCGGATTTTGCACTGACTTGTCTGTAAACCCCAATAAAACAGAATACTGCAATTCGAGTTAACTCGATGCATAAAATCCTTTGCATATTTTAATTCTCCAAAAAGAACCAGGTATAGTAACTGGACGTTACAGTCACAGAGTAACCAAAAGGATGCTGTTAAAAATATACTACGTAACGTCAAAATGAGCTGAAAATGAATAGAATTAGCCTACATTTATAAAAAATCTACTTAAGACATTTAATTCACTTTATGGTAATGAATGAATACCATAAAGGATGTCAAGACCCTATAACGAATTTTATTGATATTGTAAGGCTGTTAAGAGTAAACAAAGTGGACTATAAACCACATTTAAGAGTGGGGTCCCCACAGAAGCTCTATGTAAATGTTTAGCAAAATATAAAAATTGTAAAGATTTTGTCATGAAATAGAAGCAAACATGTATCCTCTCCCATCTTTCCTCTCAGAATGAATCCACTCAAAAAGCGCTGACGACCAAGCCAACAGCCTCGTGACAACAAACCAAGCTAAGAGTAAACAAGTAGCGAGCAACTTGTCAATGAAAGTCGGCTGGTAAAAAGCCTTTCAAAACAAGAAGTAGCTTACCTTTGTGGTTTTTCTCCTTTTCCATGTTTAAAATAAATATTCCTCTCACCAGTGACAATAGAGGCAGGGCGGGTGCGCCCGTCAGAACCCCCAGCAGCGATTGACAGCTGTGCCGGCCAATTGTAAGCTACGTCACAAGAGGCGGGTCTCGTGTTTATTGCAGCCATGTGGGACACCTTGCTCACTGAGTGAAGGGAGAGAAAGGGTCCTCTCCATTTTCAGCAGTTAAAGCAGCTTACAAGCCCACACAGTTTAGACACAAAGCCAGTTTTTATTTTTTATTTTTTTTTTGTTTGTATAAATTTCATGATAATAGCCACAGATTTATCACCAGAAAAATAACCAAGAAGAATAAATAACGAGGTTGCAAAGCAGGTTTGACTGAAACTCTTCTAGATTTTAGAAGGGAAAACACATTCATGTGAAATTATGTTCTTATGAACTCAGTGACTAAGATTTTAAATGTTAAGGTAGGTTTTTATTTATCAAGCAAAACTGAATCCCTGCATCTTCCCTTTCTCTCTTTCTCTCTAACTAAATGGAAGCACTTCAATTCAGTAGCATGTGACAGATATAAGAAAGGCCAGTCATAGCAGCAGAGATATCCTGAATTATAATGCCTTCAATACTAATGTGCAATAGTTTATAGGTTTTAAAAGCACCACAATGTCAGCAGAGTTACTTTTTTACATTACAATTAACAAGGAGGCACTTTAATAAACTAACCAGAAGATTTGTTAAAAAAATATAATATAATAATAACGATTATACATACAATATTATTTCAAAAAAACATTTCTAGACCATTCCCTGGTAGCTAAATCCTGATCACTTAAATGGTTTTATGGTTATGTTTAGGCAACTCAAAGCACTCAGTTAAGGCTTAAAAAATAGTTTGGTTAAAATTGAAAAGCTGCTGAAGCACAGATCAGGATGTGCAATCTTTCCCTGACAAGAACCAAAGTGTTTTTGCCTAAAACTAAATGATGCTCATTCTATATTTAAGGCAATAAAGTGAAATGATGAATTTATTCTCATCAAGCTGGAGACCTCTAGAGCTCCCCTTAGGACACAATACACTCAATTTAGATTTAATTGGATAAAACTCTCTATATTTATGATGTGGTTTTTCAAGATTAGAGGACAGGATATGCCAGAGGAGATACAAATTAAGATGAGGAAGCAACCAGCTTCATCAGAAAAGACCATTTTGGGAAAGTAAAAAATTGGTTTTAGATAAATAGTATTCTTGGCAGATTGACAAGTTCCTCATTCATTTTCTGATCTTTTTAAAAAACCCATAAAATAAGGCATTGTAATTTAAGCCACTGGTAATGAGGGCATATACAAATAAGAGCCAACACTTAATTTAACATTTATTACAAGATGGACATAAGATATTTCTTTGTAAATTTTGCAACAAAGCCAAACAAATCAGACAGAGATTCAGCCATTACAAACCATCATCTTCAAACCTCAAATCAGACGCTATGTGATTAGTCTTAATTAATGATAATGAATAATGAATACTGATAGTTACAAAAATGAGTATGCAGACACAAGAAGCACAAGACATTCATTCTTCTAATGAAATATGTCCTCAATTTCAGCATGCACTCTGTCTCAGAGAAGGCCTTTACCCAGAATGCAAGAACTTCACACTGTCCTTGGCAGCAGTAGAGAAAACACAAAATGCAAACGATGGGGATAAATATTATTTCTCCATGTGAGTCTCACACCACAGGCTGTGAAAAATGTATGAAATTCTTCCGTTTTGTTTTCCCTGGGTCTGTTTTTACAGAGATAAAAGCTCTCTCTACTTGTGTAATCTAGTCTGGGTGGTTTGCCCTTCATGCTTAACACAATTTTTAATTGCTTCTCTATTTGCACTTGTTGGATGAGTGTCCACATCTTTCTTGGACGCAGTCTGATACCTTGTCTCCCTCATAGGAAAAAGAAAACAAGAAAGATGTGTCATCCTCTGGAGTTTCTTGGGTTTTATTTTTGTAGCTGTGGTTGTTCTATCAGTTGTTACAACAACATCTTACCAAAATAATTCCTGAAATCTGGGAACCAGCTGAATTTTTTTTAGGAAAATAGGTCCAGCAGGCAAAAAACAGACAATCATGTTGTGAATACTAGTATTTCCAGATTGGTTACCACTTATTTTGGAACTGAAATTAAAAGTATGGGGCACTTATAATGTTGATAACAATCAATATATAGGCCTATCTGCACAGGAATACTTAGAGAGTGCACAAGTGATAGGAGTAAAATAAAAATAAAAAGTAAAAATCCAGCAAAAAGAGAGCAACTATTGGAGTAACATTTATCTGTTGGACAGAAACAAGGCTCTGACTGAATGATGGTTTTGTGTTATTTAAAAATAAGCAACTGTTTCTTTAGTTGTTTTCCATATGTTGGTGATATGTCAATGTCGTGGCCACATCTAGTTTCTGCTGCCCCCAGGTGGCCAAAAAAAAGTTTTTCAGGTTCAAAGTTTAGCCAAAGGGTTGGTCTGTAAAGTGCCTGAGTGAGTGTCTCACTGCTTGTGTGATTGGAAAACTTTATTGAATTCCTCACAGTTGATTTGCAAATCTGGGAATCTTCCAGATTTTTCAAGATATGTGATCAAAAATGTTAAATTTTTTAAATAAAATGTAGAAAAAATGGTGTTGTTTCTGTTGCAGGGTGAAGACTCCCTCAGATGTCTTAATCAGTTTCGGTTTATGTCAGATTTAGGAAAACTCAGGCTAATTTTGGCAAATTCTATTACTAGATCTTGCCCTTTATGGCACTGGCTTATGCTAATGTTTTTATAGCCATGTAAGTTTGACAATGATCCTCTCTATCCACAGTTTATTACATAAACATACCCAGTGTTTTTAAATTTCTTTGATTTTAATTTTTCTTCTCTAAATATGGAGCTTTACCCGTTACTTGGTGGTGTTAATCTTTTACTATTGAAACAAAATTATAAAAAAAATTCCACACAAACACCTGTATGGTACACATTTTTCTTATATTTGCTTTTGACAGTCATTTAACAAAGTCAAACACTCCAATCCATAGTGACTCTGTAATTTGGATAAAGCACTTTAATAGCATATGAATATTAGAAAGAAGACATGATGCTCTATGACAACAGTTAGTGTGTTACTTACAGGCAAAATCAATTTGACACTCAGATTAAACTCAACAATTGATATGTTTCTCTTTAAAAGCTCTCTTCTTGGTGATGCTATTCATTTCAAGACTACACCCTTAAGATTTCAAATTAAAATCCCTTCCTTAATATTGCAGTTAAATAAATACCTACCACAAGCTAATGTAAGCAGCTGACTCGGGCTTTTAATTTGACGCAATTGAACCAGAAATAATCAATCATTCAAACCAGATCGATGGCAATGTTTTCATACAATTTCTAATCTGAGGTCAGTGGACAAAACCTCATATTTCCACCTTCATGCATGTCTAAAAAGTTATACACCATGGCTTGTATACAGACAAATATATCTGGTATATGTCCAGTATATGTTCACATACATCTAACAGTATGTTAGTTGGCGATTTGATTGGTTTACGGTTCAGAAATCATTAAGCAAAGCTGACGGACTTCAGCTTACATGTGGAGCTTTTTACTGTACGCGACAATGCTTTCAAACAACAAACATATAAAGAGTTAAATCTCTATCTGAGAAGATATAACACAGTTAGAGTATTGAGTTTTAAATCGAGCAAGACCCCACTTATTATGCTTAAGTGCTGCTGCAGGTCTGAGAAGCTTAACCAAGTCAGCTTGGGCTTTAAATTCAGGTAACAAAAAAATGATTTCTCTCAGCTGTGTCTCATGGTTGGTTTAATGATCCTTTCCAGAAGTCAAAAATAGCTTATAAAAATAATTTCTTTTCTTTTTTTTTATGTGAGTGCATGTGCTGCATTGCTGCATGTTTGACACCTTTGAACACCCTGAAACCTTCTGTCCTGAATGTTTTTCTTTTTTTTTCCTTTTCCTTTGTTTTTTTGCAGGGCCCCTCCTTATATACACCCCCCCACCCCTCACCCCCATCTGTGATTTCACTGCCATGTTGTGGCCCCTATCCAGCCCTGGCTCTCATATCTGTGCTGATTTATGAGATGCTTATGCAAGATATGGGACCGCATTCAAACATATCAGGGCATGCATATCAAAACTGCCAAGCCGTTCTTTCCCAGCTTCTCAGGTTGAAAACAACATGAAGGAAAACTGAACAAAAGCATATGATAAGGTGCCTTTTGAGTCGACGCTCTGAGAAGCGTAGAAGAGGAGTTGTCTTTTTGTTCCTGTCTTTGGCCTTGACATGCTTGAACAGTGAGCGTGTACAAGTCTGCAGTCTCTTCGTTGTCTCAAAATAATGGCAAAGGTGTAAAAAATGAACAGATATGACTACATTAAAGTCACTCAATGCAGGGAGGAAAATTTAAACTGATGGAGAGACAGCAAGAGAGAAAAGGCAGAGCAACCAACAGGTGATGTGCTGTGACAGATAAGATGACAAACCCTCGCAAAATGAAAACAAACCAGCTGCTGCTGCAAAACTCAGGATAGAAACCAAGAGATAAGTCAAGAGTGACAGCGAAGAAGAAGGTGCACATCAAACATTCAGAATCACAGAAAACCTGTAGGAAGGCCTGCACGAGATTTAGAAAATGCTGTTATTTCTGCCAGGGTGTATGAAAGCATTGAGATGGGCTGGAGGGGGGGGATGCTGAAAACCACACGGGAGGCAAGGAGCATCAAAACAGGCCATGCAAACGCAGCTCCTTGTCCTCTTCTGGAAGGTTGTCGGTCAAACATTCGGGCCACATCACATACAAAAAGCAAAAAAGATGCTGTCTCGACATCATGAAAATGTTCCTACAAGGAGCGCCTTTCCGTGGCATCACAGGCAGATGGCATGGCGTTTTACAGGTGGGAAATAAGGGTATCATGGCGGTGCATATATAGCTATTTCAGATGGGTTGGTTTTTCCTTTTCTGCTTCCTCCCGGACAGGACGGATGCTTGTTGAGATGTTGTTGGGGGTTTTTTTCCTGTCTAAAAGAGGCGTGCCGCCTTCTTCAGGTCATTTTTTTTCCAGAGGGCCAGGCGGTCGAATTGCTCCAGGGTCATGCCGAAAACCTGCATGAAGTCCTCAGGAGATAGATGTCTCTGGAGAAGCAAAACACAAGCAGAGAAAATATATTTACTAAAAGTAAAAAACCGAGACTGTACTTAAAGCGGGTCATAATTTTAATAGACTATCCTTACTCAGCAGTGTCAGCAATGATCTTGAGCATAAACTGCTCTAAACTTACACATAGATGGTAAGAAAATAAACATGAAGGATCTCAGAAAAGTGTCGCTTTTTAACACAAGTCAGTGGAACAGCATTCATGCCCCTTCACATAAAGTCTCTAAAACCCCATTGCAACAGCACTGTTTTCAAAGATATTCCCATATTTTATGTTTGTTGATGAAGGTGAAAAGTGCTTATATCCATCACTTAAGTCATCTGCATGATTGGTGCAGCTTGCAAATGGAGACCAAAATTAGTGCACTGCTCTCTGCCAACAAGCAACAAATGGTGTCTCTGTAGCACTAAGGTGATCTATCTCCAAACTCTACTTTTACAGCGGCTGTTTCCTAAACTTTAAAATGGCACAGTGGCTTTGTCCTGCTGAAGGAAGTGCTAGATCCTCATAGAGTTTACACTGGTCTTTTAGAAATGCATTAAAAAGCAGCTGTTTTGTTTTTTTAGATATGAAAATGTGTTAAAAAAGGCTTGTGAGTTATAAAAAAGTGAACTCTGGTAAAATATAATGATGTACACATCACAGAAACTAGCATGATGTGTTTACAGTACATCTACTGCACATTAAAGTATTATTTGTAAAACCTACAACATCATTAAACAGCAGCATAAGTACACAAGAGTCTAAAGGTCAGTGAAATAAGTCAGTAAAAGCAGTTGCACCACAATATCTATCAAGAGTAGTGCCATACATTTGTAAGAAGGGGGTTGCACTGTTATTACACCTCTTTTAAACCTAGTGAAACAGGTGGTGCTGTGGTTACATATATGTACATTCATTAACTTTGGTATTGGAGAGGTTCAGGGATGAAAAAATGGATCCAAAGAGGAAAGCTCTGGTTTGGATTGCTTCTTGTTACACTAAATTGGACAGAGCGACAGAGCTAATGTGAGAGCGTCTTCAGATTCCAGCTGTGGAATCGGTTCTGTTCCCTAAATTAAAACTTTACTCTGTAATCAAAATCCCTAAGTCACAACAAGGCCATTGAAATTGATTGATTTCAGTTTGAAATTTTGCAATGATACGCTGGAGTAATCAAGCCCTTACACTGGCACCACACACTTTCTCCTCCCTGTCTTGTTGAATTTTCACTGGGCTTCACTTCAGCGAACCAAATGTTGCACTGAGCCTGAAAAACAAGTGGTTCTTTGGCTCAATTAATCGAAAATTTCACCTGAACCAATGAGATTATTTTTTTTACTTTCAGGCCAGCTGGACTTCTCTCACCCACTTCTGCTGTATGGCAAATCAGAAGCAGATTCACACTCACACTCCATTGGACTCGCACAGAAGATGTTCATCCAGGTCTAAAATTTGTGTTCCCCACATAAGCAGGCGTTGCACTGCCTTCTGTACTGAGGTTTTAACACACCCGATTCAATTCTGTGCCTCAGAAGTTGATCCAAACAAAACTGTTATCCAAAACTCAAACTTGGCTCATGTTGCAAACACTCACTAAGTCCTCTATAAATGTCAAAAATATACCATGGAATGAAAACATGCATGGTATTGATTTAGACCCAGAACAAAAGCATACACCTCTTTATTTTTAAGACTTTGGCTGAGCTGTGCACAGCCGTTGTGCGCCCCGATGATGACAGTGAGTGTAAATTAAAGGCAGGCTGTTGTTTGATAGCCAATCACCTGGTTTCCATACCAACCAACAGAGGGGGGAATGCGTTTTCTCAAAAACATCCAAATCCATTCAATTCTTCATCTGCCATGCTGACAGAATAATAACATGAGACTATCAAGAAATCTGAATATTTCATAATATTCTATTTATATAAAGTTACCTTTTCTTGTTATTGTGAAACCGTCACTCATTCAGCCTCAAACCCGATCAGTGATGTCACAATAGGTGTTTTTGATGAGAAAAGAGTTTGGGCCACAGAGACAAACAACAGAGCTTTTGTGTTCTAAATGTTTTTCTGCAGACTCGGCCTTTAAAATAGTGTATTTTAGGGTCCAGACTTTAAGTGACATTATTCTGGGAAACAAGACAAATTAGTTAATAACCTTGTGATCATCAGGCCTCACTGACACAATTCATGTAAAGAGTCTTCTGAATAAACTTTTCCAGTTGCTCGGGTATCTTCACATGAAATTGTTGGTTCTTTAGTGCTTATATGCATTCAGACAGTAGTCAGGCACTTGTAGTAGCTACTCTTTCTATTTGGATTTGGGACAGGAACTTAAATTTTAATAAAACATGGGACCAAATTCATTCTTAAAAATTAAAGAGCAACATGATTAGAGAGTGCAAACAAGCTGGAACAACTTTTAATTTTTGATTTAGCTCCTCAGCTAAGTTGCTTTGATTATTAAAAGATCTAAATTTTGCCATCAAAGAGCTATTTACAGATTCTAGAATTTAATCAGATTTGTTTTTCTAAGTTAATATGATAATATTATTTATTAAATATCATTCAATTTTATTTATGAAAAAATATGACCATTTACTATGGATTTTGTATTTAAATTTGTTTATACAAAAGTTAGTTTGTATTTTGTTTATATCTCAAATACTATAAAATCCTTCCATTAGCCCACTCCATGTTATTTTATCATTACAGTGAATTGGAACAGCAGGACTCTATTGTTACTGGATAATGGTAACACTGCTGGTGTGTGAAGAGACTGTAGTAGGAACATGTCACACACTGACACTGTGCAGCTGCACACAGGGGAAGATAAATGTCAAAACACTGTAACTCAGCCTAAGGACAGATCCTGGTTCTGTTCTTTATGCTAAGTAAAGCAAAAGACTATACTTGACACACAGGCATGGATCACAATTTGTTTCAATTGTTTAACCTTAATAGTTGTAAGAAACCAAACAAGAACAGTTCCGAAAATGTTGAACTGCTCTTTTTATTTATGCCTCAGCACTGCCGACAAAAGCTTTTGAGCTTCCAGAGATATTCCATCTGGTTGGATTGCCTCATTGTAAATTGGTTCTCTTGGCTCTGAGCTGAAGTTTTGATACAGGTTTAGCTGCTGATTAGTTTGGGTAAACCAACACCACTTTGGGGTCAAGGATCGGGAACAGTGGTGGGTAAAGCAGAGTTTGGAATACTTCTATCTGACACACACACACAAGCACACACATCACACTAATGACAATATGACTCCAGTCTTGTGATCCCAACCACAAAGGAGATCTCTTGCGTCAGTAACACCTTGATATCCCGACAGTCTGACTCCTCTCGGGACAATGTTCCCATAATCCAAAAGCTCATGGGCAGTTCTCATATGAGGGTTACTGAGGGTTTAAATATTTTAAATGGAATTTTTTTCAAAGTAGGTTCATGAAACTCTTCCGAGGAGAGGAGGAGACCATCACTGCTGCACCACAAGACAAACCACAATATCAAGTTTTAAAATGGGCTTTCTTTCCTAAGTGGAAAATTATTTGAGACTACTGACTAAAATATTTCCTGTTTTCAACTTAATGAAACTTTTGAATCTGTAAATGGGTAGTGTAAGAAAAACAGCTGGAGGAAATGAGCTATTATGGGAAATTCAGTCCTACTGCAGTGCTTAATTTTTTATTATAAGACATGCATGTGGGTTGAACTTGCTGTGACCCAGTGCAAGAGCAGGTAACTTGATACAACATCACAAAGTAAAACCAATACTACTCCCACTTATAGTCACATTTAATAAAATCCCACAATTTATTGGCTTTATTTAGCCTGTCACAACCCGAACTCAGAGTTTTCTGAGGTCAGTGTCCTGTGTAGGCCACTCAGGAACCAGACACCATCAGTGTGTGCTGTTTTCAAAATTTCCACTGAATCAAATTAAAGGCTCAAGTATTTTTAAAACAAACACTGTGCAACATGGTGTCAGAATATGTCTAAAGGCTAATGTGTTTATCGTTCTTCCACATGGCCACACTTGACGTGGGGGAAAACATTATGACTACACACAATATAGTGTCATCATTAAATGTGCCAATGCCAACACACACCTTGTTACTGTCATTTAAGACAAGTACTGCTAGTTTAGCAGCTATGCCATTTTTAAAGGAACACTTCCTCCAAACAATCACTTCCAGTGTTTACTGAAAGACAAATTGTTTTTCAAAGCTAATTTTAATTGACACAAAAACACAAAAACTATAACTTTTACCATTTTTTTTTCATTGTTTTTATTCTAGACACTCTGATTCATCAACAACTTTAATCAGAATTAAGACTGGAACCAAGCATTAATTTATATTTTCTTTAATGATAAGGAATACATTTATTGTATTGTAACAAATGTGTGTATTTATCTTCATAATTATATATATAAAATCTATCTATCTATACAAACACACACACACACACACACACATATATATATATATATATATATACAGTATGTGTGTGTGTGTGTGTGTTAAATACACCCATGGTGTGCCAAAAATCCATGTAATATATATTAATATTTATATATGTATATGTGCCAGCCATGAAAGGTTTTTTTTCCCCATGTTTATCTGTTGATTCAAGCTCCAGTTTATGTTTCAGTAATTCAGTAATTAATGTAAATACAACTTAACGGTTTCTTTTTGTCTCAACTTGGTTTTGACTTAAATTTAGATAATAACTTTATCTAAATTTATCCAAAGCCTTTTGGGGCCTAGCTCAAATAATGAAAAAGAGCCCTAGACAAGTAAACAAAACAAAAAAATCTGTTTAAATGCTTTTGGCCATACAATACATCTGTTCCTTAAAAAACAGCAGAAATTACAGTCATTTACTCACCATTACAAAACTGGAGAAGGCACTGTTCTAAGCTTTCGATAAAACCTTTATCCCAGTCAGATTAGCTGCCTGGCCATGCTAAACCAAGCTGCATAATTCTGATTTTCAAGTCATTCTTTAAACCACAGTTAAACATTTTCTCAGGCCTTTTAATGACCTGTGGATAGAAGGAGGGAAACGGCAGAGCAGGCAGAAGAAGATTAGAGCTCACCTCCAGTCTGGTGCGATCTACGTCTCTGGGAAGCTTCACTTTCACTTTATGCGTCACTGCCAGAATTTCATAGGGGTAGATCTGGCACACACAAAGTAAGCATTGTGGGAGATTTATTAGGGAATACAATTATAATCCAATGTCCAATAAAGCTGCCAAGAAAATTATTTGTAAAGCATTAACAAATGAGGGAAATCTTACCTTGTATTCTGAGAGGGAGGAAAAGAGAGAGAGAGAAAGAAAGAGACTTAATTTGGTGGAACAATGAGGTTTTTTTGAAAAGCAGAGCCATTATGAAAACTACCATAATAGAGCCTGAAAATAAATTGGACCGTGTGGATTCAAATCTCTTCAAAAATATTGGGTTTCAAAGGCGTCAGAAGCATTATAACGGTTGCTCTGCACACAGGGATACGCAGTTATGAGGTTGGCAACCCGTCAACTCAGTCTTTGCTTAAGATACAGCCAGGACTGTACACACACTTGTAAACACACACCAATAAATCTGCAGCTGGAAAAAATGATGTCACTTCTCTGTTTTTACCTCCAGTACCTGATCTGGAGCCAGAGCTGCTGGGCTCTGTATGCTTGGTCAGAGTGTGATCAGGGATTGTAAACTGACCTTAGATCTGTACTCAAAGGAAGTGCGGCAAGGCTTTTTCAGATTTCATAGTTTAAAATTTTAGCCGTTACCATTATCTGGAGGAAAAGGCTGTCTATTAGATTGAGCTTGTGACTTTTCCTAACAATATAGTTGTAAAGTTATTTTGGGAGTCCAAGGCTCTGGAGGTAAAATTAATATTGATTTTCTGCAAGGACAACTTTAGGTGATTCATAGTTGGAAAATCTGAGGTTTAAAATTCTGCCTGTGAATCTTGTGTCCAAATGATACGCTGTGTAACTGTGTGTAAATATTGGTTTTGTGTTAAAAAACTTAGATGTACAAGACACTATACATGCAAACTAAATTAGAGAAATACATTTGACTAGAAAGTAGCATTTTGGTGAGGAAAATCCAATAACCAAGCAAAAAACTGAATTGCATGCATTGCTGAAGGCTAGCAGAAGCTAAAGACTTAACTACACTTTGTAGAAACACACTAAAACATTCAGCATTAAAGTTAATTTCATGCTAACATTCTGGTCAAACTTGATATTGATTCAGTAACTATGGTGCAGTGTTTTGTCTTAATGACAAAGATTTTCTGTCATGCACTAATCCAAGGAGAGCACACACAAGCTAAATAATATGGTAGAAGCTCATGAACTGAACCCTGAGGAACTCCACAGATCATAAACAACAGTAACAACATAGCCTTTGCCTTCCAAATACAGTCTAATTTAAGTGAGTACTGTATGACAGTTGATAACCTTATCCAATCAGTCAAGAAGTATTTTATGGTCAGATGTATTCAAGGCTGTCAATTAAGTTTTACCTGAGTCTGTGTTTAGAGCAATGTCATTTAACACCTTTACTTAAGCAGTTTTATTGTGTGGCCTGAGTTCACATTTAAATTTGTTTTACAAGCATCTCATAATCAAGAAGCTGTCTAGTTGAATGAACACAGATGTGCTATTTTTTCAAAAAAGAGGAAGATTAGAGAATCTAATCCCTAAAATCTTTGTCACTTCATTCAGGAAGAAACTTGTGAATTTAGTGGAAAAACCACAGGTTAGGTTAAAGACAAGATCTACGCATGGTTTTCTTTGTGAGACAGACACAACTCAGTTAGATTTGCTCTTCAAAACAACTTGATTAGGTCAAGGAAAAGGTTGTTGGTTTGACACTTAAGGTTTTCCTTTTCCTTCAGCCAGCAATGCCTTGGCTGTATTGCCTGCATGTGTAAAGGCAAATCCCAGTGTGACCACAATAATACTGACCTAGTAAATTTGCAGCATTTATGCCTGAAAAAAATCTTTAAATAACTGAGCGATTTCAGGGAAGTTATCATATTTCATATGGGGTTACGGTTGTGTGAAGTCATTGACCCACAGACGTCAGGTGATGATTTGCCAGGTCTGGACTGCAGCCAGTATCACTTCCTGCTGGGAATTTTTTAACGTCAGTATGGTCTGAGGCAGTTAAACAAATGAACCTTAGTCAGAACCTTAACCTCAGCTGTTTCATTTCAAAACATATGCCAGAGTAGAGCCAAAATAACAAGGAAATGTTACCGACCTTCATGGTGTTATTTGTATGTACTTTTGACATTTAGCTGATGCTCCTATCAACAGTGCACCACTGAAAAAGGCTTGCAAACCTTTAACTTTAAGAAGAGCATGACAAAAAGCAGTAGATGAACAGAAATGATTCATTTTAACCCTCACCTCTCATGCCTCCCCAGCTCTGGGAGTCTGGGTCCACTTCATCTTCCACCATCTCAGCAGCCTATACGCACACACAGATGCACACACACACATAAACAAAGAGCAGTTAGACCATCATTTAGACGTCCTGCTGCATCCTGCCAAGAACATTGCTGGTCTTTATCAAAGCCAGGGCTCATCTGAAAGCCTTTAAATAAGTCACTGGTTTTGCCCTAAATTTGTACACATTTTTTTAGGATGACCAAGAGGAAGCGATGGTGACACATTCTTTTAAAAGTGAGCTTGCATCACTTAGTTTGGAGAAACTATAAAGCAACTAGATCCAGAGGAATGAACTAATGTTCAACAGTATTGTTTGTTTGTCAGCTGATAGAACTTATCTAACTAGAGGCTGGCAATTCAAAACAAGCTGTAAAATTAGCCAAGAATTGACAGCTTGTGTTATTATTAGCTACAAAGCTAATGCGGCTTGTGTTGTATTGTAGCTGTTGTCTGTTAGTTACAACGCTGCTTTACGTAAATACAGTTTCAAGTGAATTAATTAATTGATAAAAGTAAAAAGTTATTTTTCAATAAAGCAAAATAATCAGCAACATACCGAGTGATTATTAACAGGCAAGGGCAACTGCTGAAAATAATAAAATAGAAAATATCTCCATTTTGGAATATGGTTCATAAGAAGACACCTGCAAACAAAATGGGATTCACATCAGCTCTAGCTGTAGTCTACCTGTGTTTTTGCCTGTGCAAATAATGAGCTAAAGAAAGATAAACATTACATGACACAAAGTCCCTAAGTGTGTCTGTAGACCTAAAGCATGTAATATATTACTATTTGTTGTAGAAGAAACATACACAATGAAGTGTAATTTCATTTCATTTTGAGTGTAAATTGACATGAGCACTACATAATTCAGTATGAACAATGCACTTCCACAAAAGACACTGTGTATTACAAATATTATGTTACAGAGTTCAACATTTAATAGACAAAAATCTCCCTTAATTCTTCTGCCAACACACTGAATCCACCATGTCAACAACACTAACCAGTAATGTCAGCAAGAGAAAAATGGTTCTATACACTTTGCGCCATGAATCCGTCGAGGCCCCTGAGCTTTCATTTCCTTCTCTGCACTGTTTTGGCTGGCTGTTCTCTATCCATCAACAAACACTGAGGGAGAGCAGCAATAGCACATCAGTGGATGATAGACTAAATACCCCCAATGTCCTAATAATAAACTGGAGACCTGCCTTGTGAGGAGTTAATGATACTCACTTACCCCTGTGTAATCTGGTACTGAAACTGTAAGTGAAAAGCTTGGGTCTTAAACGCTGCTCTGAGGCTTCTTGTGTTGATTAGTTTAGGGTGTGTAGGGGAGTTTGATAAAACTGTGATGCAAAAACATGTTGATGGTGGTCTATTTGATTACAGCAAAGCCTAATTAAGTACAGGCGCTGCAGCAAAAACCCAAGTTCTCCCATTTATTTTTATGTGAGTGAGTAGTCTGTTTAGGTTTCAGCCTTGATGACTGCAGGGGATTCTTAAAAAATCGCAGTGGTTGAAAGTCAAATCAGAGTCAACTTTTGCAGAAACACAGCTAAGAAATTGCAAAGAGCAATAAGTTTACGACCAATCAAACCGAACAGAGCTAAACAACATGATCGAGTACCAAAACTTATTATGCATTTGCAAATTAGCCTGATTTGGTCTGAAAACAGCCCTAAATGAAAAAGTCTGTATTAGAACCAGCACTACCTACTGGCATAAAATGCTGTTACTGCTGCTTTCTCTACAAGTCCTTTCATCTGTGGGTGTGTTTGGTTTCATTCTATCACTCTGGTGACAGGCACAGCCTATTTCCTTTAACAAAGTCACCCTGCAGTGACTCAAACGCTAAAAGTTCCCAGTACTCAAGCCAACGCAAATCGAGCGCACCCCTGCCGCGGCTCCAGCCCTGCCCAGGCTTTGGGCCCGGGCTTTGTTGTGCCAGACTTTCATTGGACAGGAACAAGGAACTCTGAGGCTGGTTATTATTTAATTTGGGTTAGAGGATTGTGTCATGTTGGCTTGGTAGAAAAATCTTGGTGCCAGATGGGACAGGCAAGTTTGGATGATGAGGTAGGTAGCTGGGTTATCGGAATGCTGTGGTTTATAACTACTTTGGTTTATTCTCGTACTTTTAGCCAAGGCTTCTTTTGGTTAACATAGCACTTTGCTTACCATTGTAATTTCTAAGTGCTTAGAGGGTTTTGCACAAACTAAATAGATCCACCAGGGCAGTCAGAGGATCAAACTACTTGAAAACAAACCTCTACTTTAGAAAAGAGTAATTCGAGAGGAGCATAAAGCTAAAATGTTTATCCAAACTATTCATTATTAACAATTATCATAGTTTCAAGCCTGTTTTTGTTTCAGCTTTGCAGTTTGGTACACCAAGAGATAATCTGTGAAATGAAGGATAAAAGTAACATTATGAGTTTTACTTTTAAATCAAGTGCCTTATTATTTCTGGTAAACAGCCTGCTTATAACCTTTTCGTTTGCTCCTTTAGAGTCATTTTTAATACTGTCACCTTGTAGTATAGAACTAACCTAGTTATACTAATTTTATATTGATTAATTGGTACATTATAATATCACAGCACTGCTCTCTTTTTATTTTTTTTTAATTTCTTTGAGAAAAATCATCAAATATCATTTTGTTAACATCAACAAAACAAGGAAATGATCACCAATTATTTGCTGTCCTTTATTATTTATTGTGGTAACTTTACTTGCCGCTTTTGAAGTTTACTTATTTTCTCGGATTTTTATTTTCCTTGGATTGTTTTTAACGCAAAGATTGTTTAAACTGAGCCTGCAGTTCCTACTTCATTTTGTATTTGCTTACAATCATTGGAGCTCACCTTGTAAATGCCGTTCCGTCCATAACCAGGTAAGGATGCAGACTTATTGTATGGGAAATCTGCAGAGAGAAAAAAAAAAATATTTTGTGCTATCTTACTACTTAAATTAATGTTTAAGATCCAAATTTTGGTATTCTTGTCCGTCGAACTGAGTTGATTGTGTGATTGGCTACTGACTAGGCTGGGAAGTGTCAGTGGGCAGACTGCAGGTAGATTTGCGGGGATCCAAGTCTTCTTGACCCATGTGTCCGTCTATTTCACTCTTCAGGATCATCCAACTGGTCCTCTAGAGAAAGAGAGAGAAAGAGATAGAAAGAAAGAGAGAGAGAGATGGAAAGAAATGATGGATGATTAAGAAAGTATGAGTTAGTGAATTAGTAAATGGATGTACAGTATTTGCAAAGTCTCAGAAAATGACTTGAGAAGGGACAGATATGGACAGACAGATAAAAGACACACGCAGTCACACACAGACCCACCTTGCTATCCTCCCCATCCTGCCAGGAGGTTCTAGAAGCTGTAAAACAGTCAGATGTTACAGGATGTCACAGTTAATGTGCTGGATCATCTGCCTCTCAGCTCTGTGCTGCACTGTTAACTCTACAGTAAATCACCCCCATACCATGACATCATCAGCTGCAGACGGCATCTACAGGGAGCTCCACATGCACCGAGTGACTGTGCAGTAAAACAGCATGGATTGCAACCACTGGCATGTGTATCACCATTGTACTCAGAGGGCTGCACTTACATGTATTGTGGGAGTCTGACCCATCGTTTACCACATCAAGTTATCTTAACAACTACAGTCCTGCTGATAGTAAAATTTAACATGGAAGTCCATATTTTGATCCACATTTTTTTTTATATCAAATGATTGGGCTTTAAGGAAACATGCTCTGAATATTCTTGTTCCACATATCTTTTATTATGTCTGACATTCTGTCCCGTATGTCCCCTATGTTAGTGCCACCAACTATATGTCCACCTGCACTCAAGACACGTCTAAATCAAATTGGGATTAAGATTAATGTCTCTGAAACATTTTTTTTTACATCTTGACTCAGTTATCTGCACATATCCTAATACAGCTTAATACAGCTCAAACTAAACAGCTCAAACTAAACCGTGGTTTTACGTTGTCCAGCCAAGAAAACTAGTCTGAAAGAAATGAACTGCTTGGATTTAATGCAATCTTATACAGAATATTAGACAGGATTACATTGATGTACTTTGAATATAGCCTGGTTGCATGTTTAGAAAATGATACCTTTTCCAACATACTATATGTTTAGTTTATGTGATGTTAGTTGCAACCTTATTTAAATTTCTGTTCATTAGTTTTAATCCAACAATCTATGAGCATGATTGAAGTAGCTGGGTTACCTTTCCGATTCTGTTAGGACAATGTTAACAACAGAAACATGCTATAACATCGGCAGGTACATTAGACAGAGGTATCTAAGCAACGTTTGGTAACATGTTTCTCTTGTATCAGATAACTTGACCAATGGGCTAATACCCACAAAAGTGAGTGCAGTCCATTAAAAGGTAATGTCACTTTATACAGCTCCAAGATTAGGCAGAAAAGTGTAATTTTTCTTATTTCTGGCAGACAGCACACACCATGTTACATGTGTGCTTCCATACATTCACTCAAGACGCTGACAGTCATGTCATAAATCTGTAGGACTGAGCCATATGCAGCTGATTTACTTGTCATATTTAATAAATATAAATATTTCCTTGCGTGATAGAAGTGAGAAAAGCTCCTCGGACTCCTATGTCAGTGTGTTCAGAGTGACCCTGCCATGTGCACACATAGCTTGAAGGCAACTACAGTGCAGAGTGTACACCATAAATTAGACACACAAACAGTGTGAGGGGGTAAACACAGTTATTGAAACAGTCATAAGTGAAACACTAATACCACCATACAAAGTGAATCATGTACCCAAACACAGTGGACACACAGTCACAAAATCACCACTAGAACCAACAAATGAGCTGGTGAGATGAGTGCAGACATGCAGGAATGAAGTGGGCACATTTACTGCCATGTGCCCCAATTCCAATGATAGGTCCCATGAAGAATTAATAAGAGATATTGAAATTTGGGGCAATGTTCTTTTATATAAAAAACAAATTTATGCAGACAATAAAACATAATAATTATGGTTTTATTAGTGTAAATTCACCTGAAATTAAGAACTATTGTGCATTACCTTAAAATAAGCCCTTTGCATCTACATGGAACAGATTCTCGTTCATAGAGTTTCCCATGTTACACCACTGTGTTTCCACAGTAGCCCATAATGGAGGAAATACTGCCTCTAGAGAGGGTCTAATGCATTTTTTATAGCTCCTACACATTTGAAAGGGGAGGTTCCTGCTCTGAAGGTAATAAGACAAAAACTTTAATGGCCTCAGTGATTCTGTCTTTGGGTCTTGCATTGCATGTCATACCTACTGACACTGGTCTAACATTTGTTGAACATTAAAGTGTTCATTCCAATAAAAGCATAAAAGCCCAATAATCACATAAACTAGTTCATTTTAACAGGGTACAAACTGAGGTCCCTACCATGTAAGCTGTGTGTATTACATGTCCAATCACTACTCTGACCTCTCCACCTCAATTTTCTGCTCTACATACTACTACCTGCGCTGGTCCTGAAACTGGATCTATGTTGTGTGCTAGAGATCTGCCCGATTTGTATATGGCTCTGAGAGATATTGGATTGATGGTGTAGTATAAAAATGTATTGTAGTATTTCTCAAAGCAGTGGCACATCCTGTCTAAATGACCACTTATAAGACTTATATAAGGCTTATAACAGCTGTATTTTTACCTTGCATCTCTTGATTTGTGTAGCACTTAAATTCCAGGAAAAGACAACTAAACTCAGGGTTTAAAGATCCACTTCCTTTCATCAAAACCTGACTGATTTTATAATAACATTGCCCACCATCCACATGTTCAGTTAATTTTAATTTTGTTACACAAAATGATTGCACTTCTCTTTCACCAGCTCTGTAATCCATGAAGTCTACTAGACTAGAACAGGCTTCAGAAAAGAAATTAAGGAGAACTGGGATAAACATATGAAGAGATGACTGACAAGCGACATGCGACACATCGTGCAGAGACCAGACCAGAGACGGAAGTGTTAAACGAGGAAGTAGACTGTACCATGCTGTCTGTAGATGGGGGGTTTTCTATAGATATTATCTTTGACCATAGTCTCTGAAGATGGGGACAGACGCACAGGAAAGAAAATGAAAGAAGCCAACATAGGAGGTAGAGAAAGAGAGAGAATGGAGAAAAAGAAGCATGAGTTAGCAGTTATTGAGAGATGAGATATTTTGAAAAAAGCAAAAGGAGGGGGGCGTAGTATTGCTTGATTCAACACAAGACATTTGTCATTTTTATTGTGGCACATCAGAAACACCATAATTCATGCAATATATTTAAATCATATCAAGGTATTGGTCTTTGTTGGATGGGAGGTTATTCGATGCAGAACAGTTCAATAACACTCAAAGAATAATATCTGAGACCAAAGATGGTCCCCAGGCATGTATTAGCATTTTTAGAGGTTTCAAATTAAATCAAAAAGGGCACCTAAATTAATAAAAACATCACAACAATAGAGAAACAGTTAAAAGTTGATTGAAGTCTAGTTGCATTAACTGCACTGCTTGATGAAGCGCCTCTTGAGGATAATGGGGACAGTATGTTTCACTTCAGGGCTGATGTAATCCATCTCAGTGTCAGTGGACCCAGACAGGCCTCTGACAGAGATGCTTAGTAACAACTGTCACACATTAAGCCACAGCAAAACATGATTCACTATAAAATAACACATCTGTTTTGTTTCTGGCTTGTTTCAATGCCCTCTAGCATCTGAAACAGTATCCATACAAAAGCAATAAAGACGTTGACTATGAAAGCCATTAAGTGGATAATTGTTAGCTGTTTTTTCCACTTAACTTGCCTCCAAATTTTTTTTTTTCCTTTGCATGACTGATAGTGTAATTGTCAATGGGAACAATATGTTGGATCAATTGTATTTCCCACTGTGAGGAACATAAACTAATAAATGATACACTATTTACTGTCAAATCTTGTCTAAATACAATGTAGATATAACTTTATATGATACAAACACATGTAACATACCGTATTTTCCGCACTGTAAGGCGCACCTAAAAGCCTTTAATTTTCTCAAAAACCGACAGTGCGCCTTATAATCC
>JAQMCX010000039.1:2172599-2213840 GCA_029814765.1 Acanthurus leucopareius | reverse complement strand
AGTTTTAAAATAGGCCATTCATTGAAGGTGCGCCTTATAATCCGATGCGCCTTATAGTGCGGAAAATACGGTAGTTGCTTTCAAACAGTCAAACTGTCAAACAGAAATTGCTTTTATATTAGCAAACAGTAGGGACAGTGGAAATAAGAGTCATACAGATATACAGAATTCAATTGTTTAGATTATTTCGTAATTTGGTTTAATCTCATAGTTTAGTTTATAAACCACCACTGAGTCCCTGAGCCCACTCTGTGTAAAGATGTAGGACTAATGATAATTTGAATTGTGAACCAAGCGGTGCGGCCATAGCCTACCTGGTATGTGGAAATGCCGGGGAGCAGCCACGTATGTAGAGGTGGAAGAGGGAGATTTGCCATCGGAATAGGTGGATAAACTGGGGGTACTCCGACCACTTTCACTACCTTTAGTTGGGAATGCAGTGAGGTGGGCATTGGATATGAAGGCAAAAGGGAAAGGGTTTGGGAGAAAACAAAGGGCATTGGGGGGCAAAAAGGCAGCATTATGGCAAGCATACTGATAAAACTCAGACTGAAGCTGTGATTATTACAATGATGCAGGTGACCTGATAACCCAGCCATTTACTGTATTTATACTCACTAAACAATATTTTCAACAGATTCGATCAACTTAAGCTAGAATCAGTCAAAAATCATCCTGTACAACTGTCAATGCTATCACTTAAGCATGAATGTTACGCTTTATTGTCCCTTAGCTTAAATATCTTTATACTCAGCAGTGTCCTGCAGATCCTCTTAAGTATGTCCAAGCATGAGGGTGAACTTGATAAGGTAATCTCTCCAAGTATCTGAGGTTTCCTGCCAAGCCACCATATCTGGAACACCTCCACAGCAAGGCATGTTAGCATGCTATATGAACCACCACATGTGGGTCCTGTCATAGACAAGCAGCAGCAATCACAAAGCTGAGTAGATTTAGACCACACATCCTATCCTAAACACATCCTAAAGCTAATGACTATAGTTAAGGTTGGACTAAAGACTGGTCTGTAAACTGAAAGCATTTCTGAATAGACAGGTCTTGTTCACAACCACAGTACTTCTGCTGGTGCTTCAACTTGGAGTCAGTGTCCCAATTTCTTTTACACCTGCTCATGAATGACCCAATGACACCTCACTCCTGAGCTCAGGGTGACCACTATCTTTTACCTAAAAATCAGTTTTTGGAGCTACATACATTGTCTAAGCCTTGACGATGTTGATTGTGGTTGTGTAATTATTAACGCTGAGTGTATATGTAGCAAAAATGCTGTGCTCTAAAGTAAAAAGTAGTGTTTTTAGCCAGTGTGGATAATGCGGTTTTAGTTCACTGGTCCCAGGTGTGACTGTTAGTCTCACTGGTTGTTTGTTAATCCCTTTAGCTCCAAGATAGACTTGGTGTACTCACCTCTTGCCTTAAGTGTATTGGGAGCAGTCACCCACAACTCTTCACAGGATAAGCATATCTGCTTTAAGTACAAACTACCTTGAGCCACTGAATCAACTCACTCTGACCTTGCAGATTCCTTGAATTCCAGCCTATTTTCACACATACAGCAGACTATAGGACTGCTGGTTTTGGAAAGCCCCCAGAAATGTTCAGAAACAGCTGCTGAAGAGGAGCTGCCATTGTTCTGAACACCTTTTTATTTAAATAGTAAACAGCTCTTGGCTCTATAGCCTATTTTATTCAAAGGTTATGTTCCATTTAGCTTCAGAGTCGAATGCTCTGTTAGGGGTCTCTTCTCGTCACTTAATATTTTAGACTGCAAAGTCACAGAAATATCATTGTACCTAATTTGTTCCCATAAGTATTGTTTGTTTTGTTTTTGTTTGTTTTTTTTTGTGTTGCCCTAAGTGTGAGAGTGTAACATACACTAGCATATAGCTAACTGCATGCATGTGTCTGTTTTGTATCTATGATCACAACCAGGGTCCACCCCATTGTGTCACAAGCAGGCTGGGTGATGGAGTCACTGAAAACCCTAAGGCCAAAAGTAATAAACACTCTACATCCAGAGCTTTGAGGAAGAAACAGAGAGAGAGAGAGAGATTTGGTGTGTGCATGAGGGAGAGTGTTAGCTGATTAAACACACACTCCTCTCCCTCAGACAGCGAGGAACCATCCCCAGTGATCTGGATGCAAGCGAATGAGATCATTGACACGCACAGCAGTGCTGTTAGCGCTGGTCTGAGTGATCTCCTACACATACACACAATCACACACACATGCCCATAAACACACACACACAAGAGGGCTGTTAGTAAGTACTAAATATAGAGCCGATCCTCCATACAAACATCTGGAGCTATGTGTTGGAGGCTTGGAAAGTTAAGGTAGGAAATAAGTTATGATTCATTTTAAGGGGTTATTTGACAAAAAAGTGATGTCAATTCAGTCATCTAAAACCAATAACAGAATAACAAGATATAAAAGATTGTTCTGGTATCATTAAAAAAGTACTAGGGAGATAGAAACAAAACAAGCCTTATTCATCCTTGCATGGTCCCATTGCTCGACTCTCCCTCAATTTCCATTATTTAACAACATATCCAATTAGCTGAAGTATTGCTTAAGTCCTACTATAACAGAAACTTATTTGAGTAAAACTGCTATCTCATTAAAGCATGAGTCCGTTACAAAAAAACCCCAAAAACATAAAGCCTTCTTTCACGGCATGTTAGGAACTTCTAGGACCTGAACAAGGCTAGCGGTGCACTGTATTACATGCCACTTCGACTGGCAACCAGACCCCGAATTACAGCTCGGCCTACTCGGGTTATTTCATTCCTCCATTCCCCCCTCCTCTCTTTCATCTTCCCCATCGGAGAATTCCCCTCTCAGCCTCTCCACCCTGTCATGGAAAAACTGCCAAAACCCTGGACCGCGTGTTCGTGATTTTCTGTGCCAATGCTTGAGTGGAAGCTCATGCTGTTGTCCTCCCTGCCTGCTCTTTATAATCAGCCATGGTCCAAGAAAACATATGTTAAAAAATGTGTTTCCACTGTAAGAGTTCTGAATAGCAAAAAGACATCCCTATTTTCTTCAAGTTAAATGTCCCTATACGAGGAATTCTTGACACAGTAGGAATTCTTTAATTTAGTATCTTCGTTCTGACAGCCTAATAGTCCTGTTCCCACTTATATTCCATGAAGATCCACCCTTGCACTCCCTCTGATTGACTCTGACCCTAAATTTCTTTTGTAACCCAAACCTTCTCCTCAACCATCCAACCCAAACCCTTTAATCAATGATCTAACCATAACCCTAACCAAGCAACTAACACTTGCCAATCAGGGGAACTGTATGAGTAAACAAAGCTATCTTTGCTTAGTTTACCACCTGTTTGCAGATCTCATGAACACCCCAAGTAAGCACAGTGATACAGCCAACAGATTGTCAGTTGTTGCAAAAATAAAATCTCAGTTCATAGTTTTTCTCTTTACTGTGTCATTGTGCATTTTTGAGAACTCTTATCTGTTTTGTGATGATGGAGATGACTACTATATCAGATATAAAACACACCGTTTCTGTAATGATTCTGTCAAATTTCTGTCAAGCCTCAAATTTAACATGCAGACCAATCCCTTAATATTATCTCTTTTATTTTCAGATAAAATATTTTGGTATTTATCATTGCCTTGGTCAAGAGAGGTTTGTTTCCCAACTAATTTTCTGATAATTTACATGCTCAACAACCAACACACTAGACCAATGATTCTTTTCATGTGGCCTCATGTGTCTTTTTATCGGTCATAAACACACAAAGTCTGCTCTCTCATCCAGATACACAATAAAGACATAAGTAAGTTATCACCAAAAGTTAAAGTCCTACACATGAAAATGAGCAAGGGATTTCGAGCAAAATAACAGGGCAAATTAGAGGTCAAAAGCAGGCAAAAAAATTAGGTCAACAAGCTGAACAGACAAGGACAAAAAAATTAAATCATCCCTAACCATCTCCTAAAATAATACCAAATGTTTAAGGGTCACACTCAGGTCTACATCAAGTTAAACCATGCACAACAAACATCACGTCCACAGACACAAGTGAGCAGGGCAAGCAGAATGAGAAAACTGAGTGGTCCTACAAATGTACCTTGATACACCCCATGAAACCAGACAACACCAAGATACCGGACAACAACATCACAAAACCTTCTATCCATTCCAGTGGGGAGGGGAGACACAAAGAAGAGAAAGACTACTGAGGTTTTTACCGTTGGGAGGAGGTAAACTGAGATGCAGGGCTGTCCTAGGTTTAGGGTCAGGTAGGGGGTCCTGTTTGAACCCTGAGAGGTGAGGGAAATCAAGGGTTGGGAAGGAAATGAAGCAAAGGGAGGTTCTTGGATAAGCCTTTCTGCAAAGTTGCAGCATGAAAGGGTTATGTGTATAGTTTCTACTGGTTTGTGATGTTGATTTCAGGGACATGTGGTATCGCACATAACATCAGCAGTTTCATGGTTTTGGTTGAAAAATTAATTAAGCTAGATCTTCATGAGTGATTTAACAGTGGTTACAGGCGAACGCTGCGCACATGAAATCAGACATTCTGCTTTCATGAATCATGGGTTTATGGTGAACCAAGAGACTGAAAGACCCACAGTGTGGGTTTCCAACACATGGTTAATCTGGTGCTTAACCGCAGTCCATGCCAAGTGAAGTCAATAGTTGTATCACAGCACTCCATTCTTTAGGACCTTTAGTCTCAGTCAAATACAGAGTGGACTTGAACATTGCTGCTGTGCAGTATCTTGTCTAGCTACAGATTTTCAAGAGTACAGTGGTTTTTAAGCCTAAATCCAATAGTTGAATGCTTCTTTTCTGCTTAGAGGGATATATCTTTTGGGGAAGTTTTGAATCCCCTTTGTCTTTTAGCTTTTTGGAAGTTCTTGAAAAGGTTTGTGTTTCTTTCTGCAGTTCGACAGCAGCAGTGATTCTGGCAAATCATCCATTATCTGTATTAGACCAGGAACTGGTCCCAACGTGCTTTGATACCTCTGAAGTAAGGGATGTAGTTGTGCTGCTGCAGCATGGCCAGGGTGGTGGGGTTTAGATGATATGACAAGCCTGCACTGCCACCCACTGGTGTGGGAGAGCACTTGCCACTGCCACCAACACCAACACTTCCTTCAGCCCCACTAGAGCACTGCATGGGGAGGGAAGATGAGTCCCTGGCCCAGGTGGAGGGGTACTTATTTGCACCCCGGAAGGTTGGTGGCAAAAGGAGAGAACTGGAGTCACGGGCCATGCTGCTGGATCTACCACCTGTGTAAACCTCTGGCCCTAAATACCCAATCAGATTGCAGGAAACATGTTAAGTCAGTAACAAAATTATAAAGCTATTAGATTTCTTTATAATTATTTAAAGTGTGTTTGTCTTGATGTCTTTTTTGATCTCTGCAAAAGATAAAATGAAAGAATTTAAGACATAACACACTTTTTGGCATACGTTTTGAGATGGAAGGAGAATGAGAGTGACAATTATTATCCTGAATCGGGCCTTTGTTTATCAAGCATCTCAGATTTCTACATTTGTCCTCAGTGGCAAAAAATTCAGGGGATTAAAGCATTTCTGTTTAAACTCTTGTAACTTGTTAAATTACTCCTAACTAGAGGTGTTTGTCTGAGCATCATGTATGGGCAACTCCTAGAGATGAGAGATGTTTTCATAAGATTTGAATAGGGTTAGAACAAGTCCTCTTTTTGAAATAAATCAACTCATGCCCATGTAGCTTTACTATTTTAGTGGAAAATGCAACATTGTAACAGTGATCAGTTGGGTCTTTTGCAACCAATAGCTTCAGTTGTGATCTGTTAATTTTTGATTGCTCTTGTGGCACTTAAAATATGTGTTATTGTTTTACTTTTGGAAAAATGAGCTACATTCAAACTACTAAGTCTGCTTCGCTCACTTCTCTTTAACTCCACACCCCTGGGTATTTTTCATTTCCTCCAGTGACACAAAGGATGTAAATGGAACCTTGTCAAATACCTGTTTGTATTATTACAAAGCAGGCAGTAGCAGGTAAACTTTTTTATATTTTAGCCTCCACCCAGAGTCTCATTAGGTCAGTACATTTCCTATAGCGTTTCTGAGACACTTGGTAAACACAGGCTCTGAACGAGAAATATCATAATCTCCAATTTGAGCAGTGCTCAAATATAATTTATTGAAAGAGAATAAATGGTTGCTGTCAGGGGACAATTTTTTTTTCTAGCCATAAAAGTAGCTAGCATTTACTTAGTTTGACATACATGCAGTTTTCAGACCATCAAATGGGTTTTGACAGCATAATATATGGGTTACAGAATTTAATCAAGCTGTAGAGGAGCATGTAATTTAAATTCAGGTTTTGGGTATGGTCACCAGTAGGAAATCTTCTCCAAAGTCAGCTAGTGATGAATCATTTGTGATGTTTGTAGCAGATGTTTTCTCCTAAATACAGTAAGAAAGCATTTTCCCCTACCGCATGGGTCCCTATCATTTACTGAGAAAAATATATGTAATAGGAAAGAAAATGTGTGTAATCTTACAAGATTCATGGATACTGTGAGTTTCCAAAAGTTCAAAAAATACAAACTTGGGTTGTATCATGTGTATGAGGTTGATACCTGCTCTGCTGTAATTCTGGGGGGAACGGGACGGGGTGTAACGTCCATAGCCCCCCAAGGAGCTGTTGGAGCTGGGGCTGGAGGGCCTCCGCTGACGGGGTGACTTCTCCCCGTCACCCTGGATGCATAAACACATGAAACAAAACAAAAAAAAAGAAAGAAAGGCAGGAAGAAAGAAAGAAAGAAAGAAAGAAAAGGTCAGTGTATTTTCTACGATAAATGTACAGTGTCTCACTTCTTGAACTCAGCATCAGACAGATTTGTGTGCATGCCTCCATCTTAGATATATTATAATTGAGTTAGTTCAATTATGTTGCACAAGGTATTCAAAAGGTTTTGGAAACTATATGTCTGGTGCCAAAATGACACAGATGTTAGGGGCAGTACTCCTACTTTTATGTGCAAGAGCAGATCAGAATGATTTAAAACATGAAAAAAAAAGTTATTGGACTTTATACTAAACTATATACTATATTGGACGTATACGTAATACAAAGTCTTATGATCATAATTTAAATTGTGTATGAAAAACTAATTTAAATATTTCCTGACTGATACATGACTAATTCTGGTCCTTATCTAAAAGGTCGATCCACCTAAGCCTAAAAAGTACACATGTGTGCAAGTGCACATGTGTATATATACATGTATGATTGCATGTTTTTTTTATCCGTACTAGCTATAAAATGAAAGTCTTGCTTTTAATTCTCTGTTCAAGAGCTTTGATGGTCAGTTGGTTCTCAGAAACAGCTGTCGACAGAACCGCTGACCTCATCCAAAGTGGGAACAGTGATTAAAACACATATTAAACCTTTAAAAGATCTCAATTCCTCTTAAAAAAGCATATACCTCAACATTTATACCTTACACAAGTCTTCTAATGATACACCTCTTTTGGGCCCACACACACACACTCACACACAAAGCACTGATGAAGGGTGTGACATCCACAGTGAGACACAGTGCATTATTACCTCAGTAGGAGTAGGAGAAAGCAGCTGGGGGGACTGCAAATGAAGAGGGGGAGAAAGCCAAGGATTAGGACGAACTCATATGTGAGGTTATATGAGTTAACCATCCAACCATGAGAGTGACCATTCTATGCCAGTGAGTCATGATGTTTGGGGTGAGGACATTCCTGATGGATGGATGAGCTGAATGAAGTGTGTCCAAAGTATGCAGTTCAATTTACACATTCAGGGCTGAGACTGCACAGCCAAGAAATGGGTTTGTTTATGAGGGAGAAGCAAGCACAGCACTGATGAATGATGACTGGGAATGACTTCACTGTTTGAGAGATGAACCAAGATGGAGGAAAGGCAAGGTAAAAAAAAAGGGAGAGACTACAGGAGGAAGTCTACTCAATCAAATCAGGTTTTCGTTAAAGGAAGTATTTTCATCACTTTTGTTTGCATCACATAATGTATATTCAAATAAGAGGACTGTACTGGTATCAGAATAATTGGCTGATGAGTAGCAGTAAATGCCAAAAGTTTAGGGTCTTTAATTAAGAGTATCTAAACAACATAGTTTGTACTGACATGTTAAATTTTAAAAAAATCACAGCAAAAAAACTTTTAAAGGTATCCCTATTAAAAATGTTTGCTATTACCAGGCTGCGACCTGTGTTTACTGTTATATTTAATTAATCTAAAAAATATGGTAAGATATATAAATTGAAATAATTGATAATTACGTTACTACTTTTTAATAAGACACTCTTTATCGCTGGCTTTATTAATGGTTAATTAACATTTTCAAATGTTTAATAGATTGTTTATAGGTCATTAATAAGAAGAGTGATCAGTTTGGCAGGTTGTGGAAAAATGTCTTTAAACAGCATTGAATTATTTAATTGGACATAATAGGTGTTCAAATTATTCTGTGTATAAACTATCAAAAAAATGTGTATTACTTTAGTGCATACCTGAATTCAGTGTCACTCAATTAGAGAAACCTCGAGTTTAAAATAAGAAGTGAAAGTCACAGATCCGTAGTTCTAATCTACCTCTCCGTAGTGCCTCTCTTCAGACGGATAGCTGACGTATGGGGAGTAGGACAGCATGTCAGGCCTGTCGATGTTGTAGATGGCCTTGGTCTTTGGAAGGGCTGCCAGGTCCTTGTAGTCCAGCATCTCCTCCCCTAGTTTGGCCTGGTAGCAGAGAAAGAAGTGCTGATAAAAGATGGGCTGTGTTGAGCTAACGTGTATTAATTAATTACTACAAATCACACCTATGAGAATTGGAGAAAGCTAAATTATGTGCTACTGCTGCCCTCTGATGGGAGTAAAGGCAAAGCAGTCTTACATAGATGACTCTGCTGGGAGAGCCCGAGGCGCTGGAGGCTGGCACTGAAGTGATGCTCTCAGAGGAAGTCCGGGTCACCTGTAACACAAACAAAACACAGGCATACACACTTATTTTAAAAAAAAAAAACTGGACAGCAGTTCTTATGGTAGGTGACTGATAGTAATATCAGCCTAACAAATAACCCATGAGTGGTGTACACTGCTGCTTGCAAGTGTCTCTTGAAGCCATCCTGCGGGTGTAAATCCATCACTTCTACAGAGTGACTTCTTAATTAAGCCTTTAAACAAAATCAAAAATCCTAAATAAATCCAAAGTAACTATCTTAAGATAAACTTAACCTTTATAAGCTTTCATGAGAACCTTACACTAATATGATGAAAAGTTAAAAGAAAAAAATGTCACTTAAAGAGATGTCACTTATTCTTTTTTTAAGAGAGTAAGGTAGGAAAACACCAGCCAAAGTAGCTGTTGCCCCCTGCCTCCAGTCTTATGCTAAGCTAGGTAAACAACATTCAGCTCTATATGCAACAGGCACACACCAGATTTATTTTATCCTCTCATCATCTTATCTCATCTTACTTTGGGAGAGACAGTGGTTGAATGTTTTTAATGTTAAAGTATTTTTTAAACAACAACCCTGAATATGAACTATTAGCTAATAGCTTTTATTATTGCAGGCACATTTGCTAACCAAGACCAGTAAAACAGCAAATCTGAAATCTTTCTGTTCAAAAATCACACAGGTATCACACGGTTGTACAGTAGTGATATTAGTGCAGCTGTGCAGGGCAATCAGTAGCCTATCAATCACAGTTTTTGTTTAAAAACAAAATTTGAAGACAGAGAATGGACTCTACCTCTCTAGGCAAATTAGACATTGTCATTCATACTTTCTGTTATTAGAGTTTGATTTATCTCACATTTCATTATTTTCACTTATGTCCTCTCTGTCTGTCAAGTTGCGAAAGTGTTTTAGCTCCCAATCTCAGAACCAATCAGCTGTCAAACAATGATTTGGCGTCTATGGGCAATGGTCAATGTTTGGGGGCTTCTAGTGCAGACAGCAGGCATCTGAATAATGGCAAATAGATACCTGGGTCATCAGCAGATAAATTAAATAGGTAATAAAAAGCTAAATCTGCATCAGATGATAACTGATGGGTTCAAAGATTGCATTTTGGACAATGCGTTTCACCTCTTTTGCTGTGTTTACCTGCATGCAATAAAAGTCTGCTCAAACGTGACTACACAACTAAACAGACTAAAAACAGACTACAAACTAAAACCAGAATGCTTCTAGTACCATAAGCTTGTCTTTTGCCCTACATAACTGAGATTACTCTACAGATACAGATGACACAGCCTATAGATGCAGGTTTTAACACACATCAGTCATCTCTACCTGCTCACCAAAGCATCCCTGTACATGCATCGACTGATAATCAGCATCATCAGTCACTGACAAATCAAAGGTCTTTGCAGTGGGTGGCCTGTGGGTGAGGATGTTGCTTAACCTGAGGCAAATACAGTAAAGTAGTAAGGTGTCAAAGAGTTATGATCAACCCATGCAGCAGATGGTTGTGGGGGAGCAGAGTCAGGTTTGGGTGGGTGCAGGACGGAGGGGAGCACCAACCTGTTGCTCATGGATGTCATTGAGCTGTATCCGGACCTGCTTCTGGGAAGGAGATGGTTTATGATGAGGAATGAGGATGGGAGATGGCGTAAAGGGGAAATACTGAACGTAAAGCTGCAGGGCCACTGATGTAATGGCAAAATAATGCTATTTTGTCCAAAACTGTCCAAAAGTATAAGAAAGATTTATGAAAAATGTTTTCAAATACTAAGATGTGAAGGGAGCAAGCAGAAATACAGGAAACGTTTTCTTAAGATTATATTGTATTGTGTCATTCTTGGTAAAATATTTATTTCTAGTTGGAAAATTGAAAAAAACAGTACACTAAAGATTATTACATACCATATTCAATAACAATGTAGAGTGGAATTAGGAGTCTAAACAGACATTCATGGCTTAATAGGACGGCATACGGTATAATCACAGTTTGCACCCTGTCAGTTGACCATGACTGTGTTAAGAAAATATAAAATTTTTTTTATTCAAATAGACTAATAGACTTTAGACTAATAGGAAGCATTAACCTTTTGATACTTTCTGAACCACCTTAAAACACAAGAAACCCAGAGGAGTCTGGAGAGTTACTGAGAAACTTTAAAGGGTTCAGTGCTTAACAGACTTCAACAAATTTTGAAAGTAAACTCAACCACCCTATAATCATTCAATTTCAACCAATCTTATCACTATATTATCATTATATCATCCCTATTAACATTTGTACAATCAGAAACATCTAAAATCTTCCCATTTGACATCAAGGTAAGAATACTTCAAGACAGGGAGTTCTGTAATGTAGTTTTTCTTAGTTTATCTATGCAAATTTGTGACACAGTAGCCTTAAGCATCAACTGCGGCTCTGTTGACTTTTCCACTCACCTTACTCTTTTCCTCCTGCTTGGCTGCCTGTCTGCATGGAGGATGCCAGATAGAAGATCCTGAAACCACAGAGGCAAACACAACAGCAATCAGACATCTTTTTAAACATGTCACGTGTCATTTTGCATCGTCCATGGCAGCATGGATCTGGAGAGGGCAGTGAGGGTTGGGGGGTTTAATAGGTTCACCAATTTGTCCCATCTGAAATATCTAAGAAAATTTGTTCAGACAGTCTTGATCCTTCCACAGTAATTTATTAAACAAAGATTCATTTAAATTTAATCAAAGATCATCAGCATGTAAAAATTTCACTTTCCCAGTAATTTGGTTCACCTTTAAAACTGATGCTACTTTTGTTTCTTAGCATTTCTTTGTGTCCAATCTTAACTAAAAAATACCAGTATGCTCATTTTTAAAATGTATATGGTAATGATATGTTAGACATAACAGCTTTAACCTGAACATGTTAACATTATCCTCGACAATAAAGTGAGTATGGTGTGGTATGCTAACATTAGCATGTAGCTCAAAGAAGCTTTGCTTCAGCACAGCCGAACAGAGCAACTAGCATGACTGTAGACTCTTAGACAAGTACATTCATGCTACAGATTGGTTATCGAAATTATTGTGGCCACTTTTAACTCAGATTCCTCTTGTATTTGTTGTTAGTGTTCATTTAATAAGTCAGTGTGTAGCTTACTGTGTATTAGCTTGTGTTTTTTTTGTTTTTTAACTTTATATGATTGGTTCATTAAAAAAAAAACATTCCACCAAACGAAAAAACATGTAAAAAAAGATAGAATTATTTATAAAACCATCGACATCTATCCTAGAAACAGCTCGAAAATCCATGACAATTGTTCATCTTTTTTCACAAGAACACGTGACGTTGACAATTTTTAGTCTTATGGTTTCAAAAATGTATTTCTTCTTCTTAATTCAATTCACCCTAAAGTGACAAATATCAGTATAGGAGTTGAGGATAACTGATCATCCAAGGTAAGCACCGGCTGCTTCTTTGTGTTACAGGCACAGCAGCAGAGTGTGACGGTGTGACTCAGGCACATTTGTGCATGATTTATTCACCAAGCTGCTAATCCACTGTATAATGCATTGGGTTTATCATGATATACTGCTGCTCAAGAGTGTGACGAAGTAGAGACTGAAGACAGGTGTTGAGAGTTTAGGGACACATGAATAAAAGAAAGAAGAGAAAGAAAGCACGGTGGGGAAAAAAGAGTCACAGCTAGATATTTCACTCTGGTACTTCTCATCGTTTAACAATAGACTGTCAGGTTTTAGGATTTCATCCTTTGTTGTCAGGCTAAAAGAGCTACCTACACTGGGATTTGGAGCTTCACTGAGAAACATATCAGATTTGATATCATCTTAAGCATCAAAACTGTTTCTACCTTGCAGGTACATTTCTTCTCCTTCGGCAAACATCTGCTCACAGCGGGCACAACGGGCACATGATGGGTGGTAGTGCTTCTCTCCAGCCTGTTGGGAATGAAACAGAAACAGGTGATGACAATACAGCATGTCAGGTTTTTTTTTTGCCCTTTAGGGGAACTATTAAAAGGGCACCTAGGCAATTTAGTATTACACTGCTATAAAATCTGAAGACTTGGAAGAGACAGAATAAAGTTCAAACTGAAGCTGCAGAGCCTGGATACTTTGACTTCTACTTTGACTCAGTCCCTAGTATGAATCAAGCACCAAAAAACTGCATCCTACACTTTATATAACATCCTTTCTTTAGGTAAAAGGTAAAAGCCCATATTTTTCAAAGTTCATACTATCAGTTTGTACAAGGATTTTCTGCTATAAATTGATAGTCTCAGAATCAAAACTTAGGTAAGGCTGATTACATTGTTTCGAGCTATTTTGTGATACTTGACAAATCTCCCCAGAGTCACAAAAGACAGTAGTTTAAGTAGTATAATAATATTTGCCATGGAGTATTTCAATGTGTACCCTTGAAAACTGAAAAGAAATCATGACAACAGTCTTACACTTTCAAATCAGCTGAAAAAATGCATTAGTGACAAGAAAAAAGGATAAAATTGTTAAATACAAAAACAAAAATTCTTGTGGGTACAAACGACATAAGTAATTTGTACATTGACCACAATCATTTTTACTCACTTGCTGTTAGCCTTTCTGAGGTAACTGAAAATTCTGATGCTGCTGAAAGCTATAGTTTCATTTAAACTAAAAATGTACTGTTTATTAGAAAAACATACTTTTGATACAAAAAATAAACTCCTCTGAACATTATTAAATTACAGCTCCAAGTAACTATAGGCATATCTTGCTCATGTACAAAAAAACTTTAAGTAATGAATTTCACAACCAAGTGCCCAACACATTTATGGCAAAAAGATGTCTCTAGATGTTTTGTCCTATTACTCAGAGCTAATTATGTTATTAACAATTGGTTTTCCTTTGCAATTACACCCACAGCCCAAAACACAAATGATGCAAAGACACTGCTGTTTGTGTGTATGTGCCTGTTCAGAAGCACACCCAGCTTATTCTCTGTATATCTGCAGGAAACGTCCATTAGAAAATTCATAATTAGTTTGGAAAAGTGCTGATGCAACATGAATAAACAGTCCCAGGAGTGTTGCTGAGCTAATGGTAATTTAGTGTCCAATTAGCATTACTTAGTACAAGTGCCACCAGACATAATCGACAACAAAGACAAGTTTGTGTTGCATTGTTTAGCCACAGGGTGGAGCACTTGTGTCAGGTAACGAGAGCTGCAGATAAATTCATACAGAGAGGCATATAGAGGTGCAACAGTAAATATGGGTTTCAAAGCATTACAATCATCTTTGGGTGCAGAGGCTTTAGCTGGAGCAGGACTGGGCTCTGTGCAGGCCCCTTGATGAGTGCCAGTGATGTTCTGAGAAGGCTTTAATCACCAACTGCAGACCCTTCCTGTCCTGAGCCACATCCCATGCCAATTTGTAATGTTTTCCAGTCAGAATGCTTTCGATTGCTCCTCTGCAAAAACTGTAAAAGTAAACATGCCTGTTTAAGTTCCCTTAAGATCTGACTCTGTACTTTTCTTTATACAGCCAGATGTTTGATACCCATGACAGGTACTCTGTGATGTTGATTCTGAGGCACCTAATCTTTATAGCTTCGCTATCAATGTCCTTCAAACTGTCTAAAATATCTTACAAATGTTCCACTAAAACCTAAATAATGATATGGCAGTGGCTGACACTTTATCATAATCTGTGTGTTTTGCATGGAGTTGAAATACGGGTTAATATAAAGTCCTCTCCAGAGCAGAGTTATAACCCACAAGGCTGTGTAAGGGGAAATGGGGTTGTCATTATGAGAATAGATGTGTCCCTGATATTGCTTTGAAGTCATGGTGTGAATTGTTCCTGAGCTTGTGATCAACAGGACCACTGGCTTAAGGTCCTCAAGGATCCAAACCAACCTGGGACTGGAGTTGGCTGGACCCAAAGTGCAGCTGCTAACATTGTTGTTCTCTCTCTTGTATCAGGAACTGTTGGCTAATCACCCTTGGGTCTATTTTGGTTTGGTCTGACTGTTCTTGAGTTCCTCTGAATTGGATTTGTTTGTTTAAAAAAGGTTATTTGTTATATGGATGTTGGTTTTCAGTATGTTTTCCATCATTTTACTACCTTGATAGTTTAGTTCAAAAAATGATTTTTTCTCAAATACCACCTCCTTTTTCCATAAGTCATTCCATTATTCTGTTATGCAATCAAAATACCAGCCCATTTGCCCAGAGAGGGGTGATTTTTTTGTGATAAAGATGTATTTTTCTCTCCTTGCAAAACAGTCATCTGATGTCTGCTGATCTCTGCTTCCCAGAGGCCTCTCATCTTGCTTTAACAGCAGCCTGATTACTCACAGTCCCTCTGAGATCCCTCCACTTTGCTGCGTCATCTCAATATGGAACCATACCAGAACACAGGACGTCGACACCCCATTTCTTGGATAACACCCTGCTTAAACGCTTATCCAGACCAAATGGACAGCAGATGGTGAGAGCAGAGCAACCCAAGACATGAAGAACTGACCAAAAATGAGCAGGAAGACTCCGGGTCAAGCTCTTATTATTGGGAGAAAAAAGTAAGGTCAGGTGCTTGAAAACTGGCAGCAGGTTATGGACACCATGCCAGAAGCTCATATTTGACTGAACTAAAACAGATATATAGTCAGAGATCGACAGAAAAGAGGAAGCTGACTTAGAAACATCCAGGCCCGGAGATAAAAAGCTGGAACTGGATTGAAATTTAAACATGGAAAGAATGAGAAGGCAGGAAAGGAGATAGCAGTGCAATCAAATCCTTCCTTTGTCAGAATCCAAGGCTGCATGAGAGGAAAATTATCATATTCAATGTCCTGCAGGACAGATAAGTCAAGGAAGAGGAGGGGTTGAGGATGCTTTGTAAGGAGAGGGACTAGACAGTTTCACTTTGGATGGGGGTTACAGCTGATCATGCAGGGTTCAGATTTGTGGCTGAGAGTCCTGTAGAGTTTGAGGTTTTTGAAACAGCCATGGGAAACAGCTGGGAGAAACCTTGACAGCCCGTTGCAAATAGCTGCCCAGCCTTCTCGGCCTCCTTCCTCCTTATTAAACCAATTACAAATATACCACCTGCTTTTTCCAAAATTATCCTCTCTCTACTGCCCTTTCCATCACCTCATCTCGCATTTGCACAAACCAGTCAGGCAAGGGAGGTGATCCATTTAAAAGATTGGAATAGATTTTTGTGAGTCTACACAGACACACACACACACACACAAAAGTAATCACTAATGCTTTTCAAAGTCTAGGTAGGTCTTTCATCAAGTCAAGTGCATCTATATCAAACTGTATTTGTGACATTTTTTTTAAATTTAAAATAAATGTATTTATTCCTGTTTGTAGCTTTACTGAATATAGGAACACAAAAGCATTTCAATCTATATCCAGTTCAGGCTTTTACAGCACGTTTCCTGTTACAAATACTCAAGTAAAGGTTTCAGTATGCTTTAAATCAATTAGTTTGTACTACATGTCATCCCACAGACAATAGTGTACCTGTTCTGAATGGCCACACTCACAGATGGGATAAAATGGGCTTAATAACACACTCTCCTAAAGTCTCTCCTCAGAACTTTTCAGTCTTTCACTGGGCTGTGCACAAGAAAACAGACAGAAATAGTTGTGCAAAGAATGAATGTAGAGAACTCAAGAGCATTTTTATCAGATTTTTTATGTAATTTGTTACTGAATAGAGCCCAGTTCTGCCATTGAAAAGGGAACATCAGATGGAGTCAAACCATACTGTAACCATAAGGTTACTTCATAGACTCAGTTCCCTGAAAAGTAAAGATTAATGTTAATCTTTTTGGCTAGATAACTGTGCTTGCTTAGCTGCTATGAACAGACAAGCCCATGAACATAGTATTCCTGAGAGTTTCCTCAAATAACTGTTACTCTGAGAAGGGTGGTTCCTTCTTGGATGATATGGAGGGCTATTTTGCTTCAAGCATATTAAGGCTTTCTCTTAAATTATAACCACACAAATGTGTAGTAGATCAGCGTCTACAGAACTGCCATGTAGTAAAAGTAAGGACAAGTCTGTGCGGTCATATTTTTGGAGGAACGTGGATGTCAGCATGGCATGCACTCTCTGATGAGGGCATTTATGACACATGGACCCCAGTTGACCCCTGTATACTCGGGAACACGGAAAGTATAACTTCAGCTTTAAGGGCTATCCTGTGACACCAAGGGCTCCTGACCAAGCTGCTGTATGTGACCAGCTGGGAGGGAGGAAGGAATGAGAGTCAGCGCAACTATCAAACAACAATGCCACAGACCTTTCTTTATTGTTGGGTATCTTATTCTCCAAGGGCTGATAAAATAAAATATACAATATCCAGTCTTTGCAATGCTATTAACTGATATAAACTCCACTATGCAGTACTCTGTGCTCCACCTTTTGGTAAGCGCACCTCATACTGTCCAGAGGGCCTTCTAGCAAATCCAAGGAAAGAGACATCACTTCACTTACTCCCACTATTTAAATGACAAAGGATTTCTCAGAGGATGAATACATGAACACCACAGCGATGAGGCGCTGAGCAACAAAGATGTAGATCGAAACAAATAAACAGTCTCAACCTCCACCACTGCTGCCATCTCCAGTTATTGACTCGATATGTCCCCAAAAGGCAAAGTCTTTGATCTCAAACAAATGCCATGACATTTTGAATGCTCAGCATCTCCTTTAAGGTTTCAAAGTGCAGCACAGCACAGGTAGAGTGGCTCCTATACTAATGCTAGCATTCAGCTTAAAAATAGCAGAGGACACCATAGAACTGGACTTGGCATTTATTAAGCATGGCAGAATCTCTCAGAGGAATAACACTACAGAAAATTTAATTTAATGCTTTTTATTAGTTTGCATGTAATATTTAATATCATACTATATTAACTTACCATTCGGTTGAAACCTTTCTTTCATTTTTTAAGAGATGAGGTAATGAAAGTAGAACAGAGGTAAGGAAAAACTTGCCTTGAGCGAAAAAACGGCAACTCAAGACCACTCCACCACTCCTTATTCAGAACACACACAACCAAAACAAACACACACACCTTAAAGGTACATGTTGCTTCCAGTCCTGGAGTTTGACTCCACACACTTTAGGAGAAAATAAACAAATAACCCCCCAACAGAACATCACAATACTGTAAGAAACAGAGGTAGGTGATGTCATTTACACACAGACACACACACTAAGCAGAAACACGCTCTCATCTCATTTCTTATGTTTCCGCTGCTCTCCAGACACTGGAACCTGATAGGTGGTTATGAGATCGGAGGATGTGAGAGAGCATCATGTGATGAAAGAAAGGAGAGAAAGTGAGAGAGAGGGATTGTTGTTTGTCTCCATAATGCTGCTCTGTTTGTTCGGAGGTCATGGTAGGAGCTTCCAAGACCCCCTCCTATGAAAGCTTTCTTCCTCTTCTCTTCCTCTCATCCCTCTCTCCCCCCCAAGGAGAGTATCCCATGTCCCATCCCTCCATCACTGCAGAACAACAGACTGCTTCACTGAAACCACATTCCTCTGCACTGATTTCTACCTGCCTCTCCAATTGACTCTTTTTCATCCATTTCTGTCCATCTCTCTCTCTCTCTCTCTCTCTCTCTCTCTCTCTGTCATTCCATCCTTGCAGGTTCTACTGTCTTTTCATATCCATTCAGTTTTTTTGGGTTGCATGCTGCCAAATATACTTATTTATGACTGTTTTTCCCCTTTTAATTTGACAATCTTATCTCTACATACCATGATAATAATAGAACATATATAATAAAGATTTTGACACAAACATGTGCCCACTTTAGGTTTAACACAGGCCCTCTAACTAGCAGTACAATATATTTAAACATAAAAATAACACAAGAGACAACAATGTTATAGTTTACAGGAACCAGGATTTCTGATGATAATTACTTTAGTGTCTCCGATCCATCACCACAAGTCAGGATGACACCTCCATATTAATTTGCAAGCAACAAGATTATGATTAAAATGAAAACTGCATTCACCTGATGCCATTTCATTGGAGATCTGTTTTCTGTCAGTTCACATCTATTAAATAATGAAAGCAGACTAATTTATCAAGCTGTAATTCCTTTTTCCCTAAACTATTAGTTTATTTATAGTTTTTTGGTTTTTCTTATAGCGGTGGCTGCAAAACAGTCTTAAGACTCAGTTTTGCTCTTTTTTTAATTACAAACAATTATTAGTAAAAATTACAGTTATTTGTGTATTATCTTTGAAATGCTGATGGTATAACAACACCTTACTCATAGCCTACATCTTAGCCATAATATTTAATTATTTCTCTACTTTTTCTATGTTGTGAGATTATTTAGTCTTTTTTTAACCCACTCTAATAGGTATCACCATTTCCATCTTATCCTAAATATTCAGCTGCTGAATTGTTCATGTTGCATGTGATCGATTTGTGATTAAGAACTCTGCCTCCCACATGTGCTACGTTTAATGTTGTTCACCTGCACATCATTGCTATTGTTGCTATTCTGGCCAGGATGCTGCTAAAAAAAGACTCTACATGTGACTTACTCAGTTATTTGACATGAGTAATAAACCCTGAGCCATTGTATGGTATGTTTTTGTTTTTTTTTAAATTAGGTGTGTTTCCCTGAGGAACAGGCTTACACTGTACAAGCACAAAGACCTGCCATATAGTGTGAAAATCAGTGGTAACAAGCTGCAAAGGTCTGGCTCATTAAAAATAACCTCTACCTGGCACCTCAGCTACTAATATTATGAGGCCCATCACAGTTAAACAACACTTACACCAAATATGTCTCAGGAATGCAAAAGATGTGTAAAAATATTGAGCATCATCACATAAGCAACTCATGAACGAAGGCATTAGTTAATTACTCCCTTTTAATTGCTTATTTTGCTCTTTTTTTTTCATTTATTCCTACATTCTGAGTTGCTGCAATTCTTGCAACAGTCAACAAGACCATTCCAATGTGATTGTGCTCTTGAAATTTACTGGATGTCATCCTTCTTGACATGTCACCACTCTCGTCTAAAATAAATTTTAAAAAAAATTTAAATTAAGTCTTAAACTTGCTTTGCTTCAGAAAAAAAAGTAAAATTTATTGAAAAATTTACAACAATGTCATCCTAAAATTAGATTTTTGGCCCATTTCAGAGTCCAGTGGTTCTCTGAACTAGTTTTGTTTTCCCACGTGACATTAACAGTGAAACTCTCTCTGTCTCCATGTCACTATTTATATTGTTCATACAAACTCAACCAGGTCATGAACAAGCACACACATACAGCACAGCAGCCTGCACATGATGTAATAACAGTGACAACCTGGGGAACACAAGGCTCACACCTCATGTCTAATTACACATTTAAAAAATGTAAAGCATTGGACACCAAGACATAAAAAAAGGGGTCAAGAACTGAGTGTGTCATCTGTCCTTGAGCTGTCAGTCCTTTATCAAACGAGCTGTGTGGCTCTGTCTAATGGCACACAGAGGCAGACTGGTGCCTGAGAGTGAGCAACAATGAATGGTAACCTGCCTGAGGCCGAGAGGAGAAAAAGGAACAAGGAGAGGTAATATGTATGTGTGTTCTGTAGAGAGTAAGGTCAAAGCCATTATTCTACAGAAAAATAGGGAGATTGTGCTCAATAGCCAAGCTGGCCCTACAAGAGAGCAGATCGTGGCTGCCTGGTTTTCCCTGTGGACCGACACAGCAGGCTGCAGAGGGACTCTGATCTCAGCACAGCTCACCCTGTTAGCCTCTGCAAGCTTCCCTGTGCTCTGTTCCAGTTCATACTGAAGAATGATATTACTTATGGAGGGTCAAAGCTGAAAAATTCTAGAGATCCACATAAAAAAGAGCTGGTCCCAGATCTGTACATACAGATCAGATCAGGCACCAGCTTTTTCATGTATGTTCATTAGCAATGTATGAGATCTAATGTAATTTTAATGGTTGCTTTGGGGAAAAGGGGTCAGAGCTGGAAGCTGGTAAGTAGTATTATAAGGATAAGACGTATGAGAAGTAAGATATAACATGATACATTATGGTATAATAATAACAGAAGAACACACTGAAAACAACATTATAAACAATGCTGTACAAAGGGGCACACCCAAGGTTTCCTTCGACTGACTGCTTGAGGCTGGCTCCAAAAGGGAGCAAATTCTCATTGGAGCCCATGTTAAAATGGCAACAAAATACTGAGTGGGGTGAATTTTTTTCTAACTCATTTGTTTATTTTATATGTAAGCTTAAAATTCGGCCATTCTTGCATAAATTAGGGCATGGCCTTGTCGATTGACAGCCTGTTGACAGATAGCCGGGGGCTGTTAGCTGAGTGGGTGTGGTGTCAGTCCTTCGACCCTGCCTTATCCCCACCTCTTTTTACATATTTGGCTTTTCATCGTTTAGGCAAGCTTTTGGTGGAGTCAGGCACAGGCAAATGGCAGCGCCCAGGACAGGATTTCCGAGGTTTCACTTTTGCTCAGGCAGAAACCAATGAGTGACGTCACGGAGGGTTTGCTCAGTGTGTTATACAGTCAATGGTATGAACATGTCTTTTTAAATAGTCAGTGCAGTACTTATCTGTTATAACTGTTACTACAGTTATAATACTGCCTTAAATAACATATGCCATAGTTCACATGGCCATTCATTCAAACGCTTTTGTTATCTTTGTGTGTTTAAGTATTCTGTGATCCATTCATTCACTTTTATTATTCTATCAATTTACTTTTTCCTAAATCTCTCTTTCCTCCAAATTTAACTCATCAGTGCTGTAATTTTACCTCCAGGACTTTTCCAGTGATGTACTTCTTGCAGCTCTCACACTGGATGCCAAACATGGCATGGTAGTCCATCTCACAGAAGGGGATTCCATCCCTGATTGGATAACACAGGACAAGTCAGCAGATCAGAGAAAGCAAAGAGCTTCAGATACACTTCGGCTCACACAGGAGACAGCTCAGAGCCTCACAATCCTCCATGCACCATGTCTGAGCTGACAGCACTCAGCAGGTGCTTAAGGCTGGAGCTCCTACTGCAGAAATTCAAACATGACAACAGAATTACATTTCGATTATTTGTAAATATTTTGCCCCAAATATTAAATTTCTTGTTTGGGCTAAATATATATCACATGTCATTATGATATAAGTGTGAAGATGGTATTGCAATGCGTTAAGTTAACAAGTATCTAAAATATTGATCGAACATGTCAAAACGTTAATCAGATATGTGTTGGTTTAGGTTTTTTTTACAAAGAAAAAGTTCTGCATTGTTTACTTGAAATAACTTAGCAGCATGAACCCTGCTCTCTATTGGTGCTTTAATGAAAAGTGCTATAATAAGTACTTAAATATAAAATTGTAACAGAGAGCAAAATTCTTTGTTTTTAACAATCTGTACAGGCAGTGCAGGTAGCACTTGTTTAAAAATGTAAAAAATGCTATTATTTTACATAAATAAATTACTGTTTGCCAGAATTAATACAGTGATAAAAAATAAAGTTAGAACATATGAGGTAAAAATAAATCTACACATTCCTAAATCTGAAAGTTCCTCTGTAGACATACTAATGATTTTTTGCTTACCATGGTTTTTCATGGTTTTTCTGCACTAAAATCAGAAATTAGCATATTTTTAAGAATTCTGGTTGTAATTATCATCTTTTATTTGTATGTATTGTTTGTTAGCTTGTTAGGTTGTAACTGGCTGTAAATGACACAGGGTTAGTGGTTTTGCTAATGCCCACTCTCACTGTACTGACAAGTCTGCCATGCACTGGAAGTTTCAAGTTTCCTTAAGTGCCTTTAGCCTATAATTTTGTGACACATCAAATCTAGCTTGCCCGGGTACATTTAAATCTCAGATTATAATAAAGCACACAGACATCTTCTCCAACAGTAGAGGAATGTGAAAACATCTCTCTAGTGACAAACTTTGCAAAGAGACAGTCAGTATAGTCAATATCAGACAAGAGAAAAACACAATCTTTAATGGAGGGGCTCTTTCACAAAGTGTTATTGTAGCTTAAAAACCCAGGCCTCTGATCATCTAATAACAATTTAAAATACAGGATCACTTGCTACAGAGGTAGCAGTAGGAGTGAAGGATTGTAGATAGGGTACTGTATTTGCAAAGCCAAACTGACTTACTTGCTGATGTACTCGGCATTGAGCACCTTGTTGCAGACTTTACACTTGAAGCAGCCCAGGTGCCAGTGCTTGTCCAGTGCTACAAGAGACTGTTCATTCTTGAACTCCTTTCCACAGCCACAGCAGTCTGCACAGACCACAGTAAAGAAGGTAAGGTGATATTCAATTACAAATAATGGAAAATGATACAAATTTGACTTTCCTTATTCAAAAAGTTCCCTCTATTGTACTTTGGTTCTATTGAAAGAATGAAATGAACAAATAAAACCCCTAGAACACTTTTACTGGAATGCCTGAGTTCAATTAAAATGGTGCCATTTCAAAGGGTAAAATAGAAAATAACAATGATGAGTGATGTAACAAATCATGGTTTGCAGGTTCCAGGGTGCATGATTTATGCTTCAGAGAGACAGAGACATAAACAAAGTACTGACTGTGGACAGCCTGTATGGGTGCAGGGCTGTTGGCAGGGAGAGGCTGGGTACAATTTTGGCAGATACACTCCTTCCCGTTAAATGTCACTCGGTCGCCTGCCGGAAATGGCTGTCTGCAAGCAAAAAGACAACAAATAGTGCATTACATAAAGGCACTGACTGATGAAGTTTGTGCACCCTGAAGCAAACAAAAAGCCTCTGAAACAAGATTCAGATTATCAACATTTTTAGGTGGCTCACAGCTTCTCATGGCAGGGTGAGTAGGTTTCACTGCAACAAATATTAATAAAATCTTCCCACACTCGATGAGTTCTCTGATCTGACACATAAAAGTAAAAACAATATTAATAAACTGATGACAAGATGGAGTCAGGAAGGAGCCTCCTTTTTATCGTGAAGCAGGAGCATTTATTGGACTTTTTATTTTTTAAAAAGAAAGACTGTCCCAATAAAGTTGCAACATATTGAGCGGTGCCATAGTCATAATATTACTATTGTTTTGTCAAGAGTCAAACAGAACTCCATCCACCTTATTGTAATATATTATTCCTGTACTATTTGATGACATTTTCCTATTTTGTTGTGTTCAAACAAATTAAGTGATATTTAGTTAATGAATATAAGCCATAATTTAACCATAAGGTCTAATTCATGAGAGAGTCACATCCTAAAAAAATAATAATACACATAAAAAACCAATTGTTAAAGGGCTCTTCACAAGATGCCTTATCACGTGTGTCCAGATTTGCTTTATGTGCTTTTCCATCAATTTCAAAATTCCATTATTCCACTGGAACTTTCAGGCTTGAAAGACAGTTACTGATTCCAAACAAAATATTTGTACACAGGAACTGCATTGACTACGGGAAATTGTGTGAATTTAGAACAATTTCCATTCTTTTAACCTGTTCTATGTATTTTAAATTCAGATAACAAATGATCAAATGACTAAAACCTCTTTCTGAGTAGAACCTGCAGTAAGCCTTCTTGCATAGTAGTAAAAAGCAGTATCATCTGCATAAGAGTGGATATTTCCATGGTGCGAAACATCTAAATGAAAAGACACAGCCCCTGAACTAAATTATGAGCAATTAACCTTGGCCACACCTAAAACCTGTATTTTCATTCTGGCACAAAGATGATCTAATCTGATACAGCATAAGGGACCATTTTCTGCGCTGGCATCAAGTAGCCATTTTTATATCGACATATGAACCCGGCTGCATATGATGGTGGGACAGTGCTGTGTCAGTAAAAATACATTCGTGCAGTTGAATTTTGGTGTCATTTTTAAGGTAGAATGTTGTTTGTATTCCCACCTTCATAAATAATTAAAATAAGTTGGTTTTAATGCAACCTTATTATTCACTTAATCATGTAAAAAATTGAGCTGGCTCTTGTCTATTGAACTGATAGCAAAACAAACTTCTAAAATTCATCATGATAAAGTACCTGTTAACTATAAATGAATTGAAACTAAGTTAAAAACCTTAACCTTATAATCCAGTTTGGTAATCTGCCCCACCATACAATGAGAGTATTATGCTACATCATTTATGCATAAAAGGTTAGGCCAATTATTGCATAACAGCTTAGGCTATTTAATTTATGTTTGGAAAGCAAATTGCACTTGTGGTTATGTCCACCAAAATGCAAAAATGGTTGGCCACACTTATATCTGCTCCCAGCAAACAGAAGCTAGCTAGACCTGTGTTTGTGCAGCAGCTTGATAGACAAAAATAGAGCCTCAAGATATAAATGTTTTAGTCTGCACACATTTATTTGAGTCTGCTTCTGATTGCCACAAGTTTGTGTTTGGCCCTTTCCTGTTTCAATGTGACAATGCCCTGGTGCACCACCAGCTCCATAAAAAAAATGTTTTCCCAGTTCACCGTGGAATGACTAGCTAACCTCATCCAATGTCTTTGGAGTAAACTGTGAGCGGAGCCTCATCAACCAGCATCAGCACCAAACCTCACTAATGTTCTGTTGGCTGAAGGGCAATTCTTCACAGAAAAGTTCCAACCTTTGGACAGCCTTTCCAGAAGATTGGAGGCTGTAATAGCAGCTCATTAATGCCCATGATTTTGGATTAACACATCAGATATTATAATGCATGGCTGCAATATGTAAGTGTGACCAAGTCCCCATGGAGAAATACAGCACATTAAAAATTAAATAGGGCACTGAAATCTAAACCTTCGATGAGACAATCAGTCAAACACATTGTTAACGGCCTTAACATTCAGACATGGAAGTTGCTTTAAGAAATGATCAGATAAATTCATTGATTGATTGTGTTTTCATTCACAAGCCAAACTCTCTTTGGAGACAAATGCCATTATGCAGTTAAGAGGGACATAACAGACACAGTGAAACAATGTTAATGTCTCCTGGCTGTTTGCAAGAGCTGCTCCAGCAAAACGCTTGTCACCGAGTCAACTACAGAAGGAATGCTGATTCCTTGGCAGAGCAGGGCTCCGACCGGCTGCCACGTGCTGCTTCCTACAGCTCTGAAATGTGATATTACAGCTGCTGTCTCACTGTCACAGCCAGCTACTGAGATAAATACATCCAGGGCCAATTGAGAGAGACTAAGATTAAAGCTTGGACTACAGGTACAGGTATAAACAATCACAGAGTTTATTTTTCAAAGATCGATATATTGAGTCTAAATCTATTTTAAAATCCTCTTTAGTACATGTTTGGCCTGTCCACAAATGCAATGATGTAATGTCTAGATCTTTACTACTCATAATCATTATGCATCGATTTTACTGTTATGTTACTGTAAGCCCCTGTTTTTAAAAAAATGCAGTGCAATTTTAATTCCTTTTTTTATGTGAAGTTATCTTGGCATATAAAGGAATCTAAAAATTTGACATCCTGTACAAACATTTATTGTGACTTTGACTTTGATGATCACCTGACCTTTCCTTCAGCACAAAGAGTTTGACATGAACTGATGAGGAACAGACTCAGAACTGCTGCATTTCAGTCCTCTTTAACTCTTGCCAATAGCTTACAGAGCTAAGAGCTGCTAGCATGGCCACCTAATTCACATTCCACTACTTTGTGTGGCAGAATACATAAAAAAATAAAAATTAATTTTGTCTTGTCACATCAGATCTATAGTTCATTTCAGTCATACATCAATACCAAGTTTGTTGACTCTGAACAGAAAAATGTGTTGGCTCTTTAGTGTGTTTAATTAAAGCTAAGCTCATTTAGATGAAATTTTTATGGGTTTTTTCCTGATACCTTGGAGCATCAGTGTTAATGAACATATGCTCTGACCCCTTTATAACGGTGGAATGTAGGCATGAAGTATGTAGAGTAATGAAGACAGATTAGTATATGTATTAGTATGTGAATTTGCAGATATGTTGTGTTGCATGCAACAAACACACACATTGACAGGAAAAAAAGACACAGAAAAACCCAGACACAGAGAGTGAAAAAACAGAGGTAGATTACTATTGATGAATTACTGGTGATCAATACAGCACTGTGAACATGGGACACAGAAACAGCTGAGTCTCAAGTCTCACCTCAAGCAGGATTTGCTCTGTTTCTCTAAACTCTATTTTTATATTCTGCACAATAAGCCTGTGGGTTTTTCCACCAGAAATAAACACAAAAGTGATATTTGTTATGAGAGTAGAACAGAAGTTCAGTGATCACATTGCAAACCTCAAATGCTAAACTGGAACATTCTGGTCTCAGGTTCAACATGGAGATCACAGAGGTATGATAGCATGAAAACACAAACACACACACACACACACACACACTTACAGACAACCCATCCCCGAGTTCAAAAAGACACTTAACACTTGCTGTGGGAATGGGCTAAGTGGCCACACTGACTGACCACGCACTTAGAATTCTTGCCTTGGAGAGGCTCCCATTACCTTTCTAGGCCTGAGAAACAACACTGGTTACAATAACACACACATACACACACTCACGCACACATCCAGTCAGTAAAGTGTACACACGGCTAGAAACAGGTGAGGATGCCTATGACTTGCAGAAACACGTGTATTCATGAGCTTTGCTATATTTATACATTTGTGTAGATCATAGTTTTATATACATGTAAATGACACCTACACCAGAAGAGTTCAGCTGTTGTTTTTGATGTGTGTAAATGAAACATAGCTTAGGGGCTATATCTGCCTCTGAAAAGATGCTTTTTGTTTTTAAATTTTTACTTTTTGAGTGGTCATGGTTGGAGCCATGTGTCAAGTGGAAGGAGATGCATAAGTTTTGCATTGCAGTAATCTTATTTAATTCTGACAGTATCTGTTTGGTAAGTAACCCTTACATATAGTAAAGCATTTAAAGTGTCCAAGATCCTGCACCTGTTAGGACCTTCAGACACACTGCATATGTTAGTTTAACCTTCTCCACTTCTTTTTTATTGTGAGTTTCATTGAAATATAACCAATGCTTAAAAATCTTACCACTACAGGTAGATGTTGAAATAGAGAGGGCAATGTTTGGATTGTATAAGATAAAAGTCAGTCAAATACTTCATACCTAATATCTTCAAATTAGAGGCATTATATCAAACCCTTTGATTTGGCCTTTTGTAAGAGCTGTGCCACACAAAAAATCTTGCCTTGCAATAATAATGCACAAGAACTTATAAGCAGCCTGAAAAAATAAAAATGTCAAAGTTTACTAAAAGTTGAGACATGATTGCAGTGATGAGTGTAGATTTTCAAAGACAAGTCATAAATCCAGTCCTTTAGTTCAGATTTAAAGTTCAGGTTTGCAGTTGACAAAGTGCAGCAGTTGACAAGACGTCACGTTGAGGTCAATTAAGTAATCACCTTAGAGCTTTCAATCATCCCATGGTATTCCTCAGGTGCTTGATTTTGCACATTTTTAATGGAATTAAAGATGTTGACATTTCCAAATTTTGAGCCCTTTGGGAACTGCTAATCCATGTTTACCTGATGGTTTGGCTCACTTCATTAACACATGACATCACTAACATGTTCACTTCCCACATCTTGTTTCTTACTTGCAGGAGGCGCAGACGAAGCAGCGGGGATGGTAGGTCTTGCCCAGGGCAGACACCACCTCCCCCTCGATGAAGTCCTGACAGCTGAAGCAACGAGTTCCGTACAGTCTCTGGTAGTCGAGAGTACAGATGTATTCACCCTGTCGCACGAAGAAGCCTCCCTGGGCCAGTTCACATCCACATACTGCAAGAAGAGAGGGAAGAAGAGAGGGAAGGGGGGAGAGAAAAAGTGTATTGAGGGAAAAGAGAATGAATAAAAGGAAAGGACAGGCACAAGAAGGGAAAAAATAAGAGAAAGAGATTATTTTAAATGAACAACTCCACAACTCTAAAAGCAGAATATTTGAAAAAACAAATGCTTCCTAAACAACATGAATGGCTTGAGCTCATTTCATAAGCAAAGCCTCAGTGAAAACCGTGACAAAAACCATAAAGACAGGGATTTGGTTTGCTATCCCATTTTTCTTGGCTGTCTCCTTCTAAATGCTGCTATCTGAGGATATTTAGGCTTTATTTTGTCTCATGTTTGTTAGGTTTAGTACCAAAAAAGCAGCATGGCTGTGGAGATTGCAATGTCAATCAGCCCACCACTTTAGTGAAGAATAAGCTATCTTGACAACAAATGGATAGATTGGCAAGTTTTTGACATTGATGTGCCGCAGATGATGATCCATTCATTTAGTTTTCACTGCTACCATGAGGTGGATGCTTTTGGTCTGTATGAAATATTTCAAAATCAAAGAAATTTACTGGAAACCATGTTAACATTGACCTTGATGCACCAATTTAACACACAGAATCACAGAGCTGCCAGCATGGCTGAGGACTTTTAAATTCAGAGGACTATTATTCGTTTTCCAGTTAAACTTCCTTTTTCTTGTAAAATAACTATCTACTGTACAACAGTTTGTTAATTCAGTATATTGCCTTCTACATTAATACTTAAAAGTTTTTAAAAATGTGTCATTTTTGGATTATTGTATAATGTGGGTACAACCATGGATAAATCGACTGCCCCATGATTATTTATACATATGTATACATTATATACAAACTGTATTACATTACATTATAGGATGTGATACCTTGCCATGCAATAAAAGTTCTTTGCAAAAAGAAAGTGTGCATTCAAAAACATACAAACATACACACATAGCTCACTTTATAGACACTCATTTGAAAGCTGTCAAAGAGGAGGAAGTATTGAAGGAAGCAAAGCCACTTTGACACATCTGACTGGCTCTGCCTTAAGAGCCTATAACACCACACTGTTAAAATGGGTGTATAATTAACATGTGTGTGTGTGTTTGCAAAGGCTGCACTTCATCTATTTGTCTGGCTTTTAACAATACATGACAGGAACTCCAAATCATCGTCTCCTCTCATGCACACATGCATAATGATTACACACAGTAACCATAGCAACCGCATGACATCATAGACCAGCCACACCCTAAGGGGAAACCTCGCTCTATTTTTCCACTCCTTTAGCAAAAACAATACCCCTCCTTACTTTTCCCTCCATTCTTCCTTCCTGGAAAAAATGTCAGGAAAGATAAATGAGAAGTGTTTGTGCTGGTTGGTGTTGCACCCTGGGACGCCTCTGTGAGCCTGAACACACACATGCACACTCTGTAAAACTCACAGAGATGTGTGAAAGTATGAGGTAAGAGACATGGGTTGCATGTGGGTGAGATCACACAAACATAACATGCTTTCCAGCACACACACACACACACACACACACATGTATCCTTGCAGGAATGTGTGAGGGTATTAGGTGACACGTTCAAAATGTGGATAAAATCACGCATGACCACAACACGTGCTATCACTCCCTCACATCTTACAGAGGAGCTTGGGACACATCCAGGCACAGTGGCAGCAGAACCACTGGGTTTCCCGGCTCTTATGGCAGCTCAAACAATAAAAGTTCTAGCTAGCAGTGTGACCAGTGCCAAATTTCTGTCCATTGAAACAATCCATTTGTCCATCCACTGACAATGACTGCTCCTTTGCAGGGTCGCATGGCTGGAGCATATTCCTGTTGACATTAAGCAAGCAGCTGGGTACCTCCTGGATATGTCACCAGTTCATCACAGCACTGACAAACAGAGCTACAAGTTGTGCAAATCCAGTCATTCTGAGGTTAGCATTTAAAGAAATGGTTTTCTCAGGATTAAAAGAGTTTTTACTGTACATCTAGTGATACCTAGCCATGCCAAAATCACAGAGCTACTGCATATGCTACATGTACCAAACCAGATCCAGGCTAGCAGCTCTGTGAGGCTCTACAATGCGTAGCAGATCAATGAGCCAAATGCTAATGCCAACATGTCAACCTGCTTACAAAACACCTTCCAAAACCATTTGTTACTGTTATGAATGACTATGTAAATATTTCCTCTTTCATATGGGTGTTTCCAGTCTTTGCTATGTGGTATGCAGAACAACTTGTTATGAGGCTTTTGTTGCCTTCACATTCGCCTTGATAAGCTCCTTATCTTTACCATCTTTTATTTGTGGTGGTTTTTCATAAAGTATTTACCTGGCTCATGTTTATAAAACAGGCACTGAGGCTGCAGTTGGTCACTTGATCCAGTCAAAGGAAAACACAGATTCAGGTAAAACTACTGTTCATCATATTTCTGATGTTTTAATCTTAATTTCTGCCATGTTGTTATGCTCTTGGTGTCAGAAATCACTTCTCTTTGCTTCCTAAAGTTTATCATAGGCCCCCCTGAGTTTGGAGTCACAGCAATAACTGCTCCTGGAAGTGCTGAAATAGTTTGTAATTTCACTAAAATACAAAAAATAATGTACAACTGTTTCAGAACACTTGCATGCACCAGTGTCTTTCAGCTTCAGCTCAGTGAAGATAGTCATCAATATCTTATTTGTATTCATAATAGAGAACTAAATCTGTCCTTTTACATTAAAGACAGCATAAATCCAGGAGTCAGGCCCAAGTTGTGGGGATTTTGTAGCTTTTAACTTTCTCTAGTGCCAGAGGCAATTTCTTGCAGATATTTTGCACAAGTACTTTATGCATATGTGGGATCAAGCTTGTACATGCAGGGATTACAGAAACTTAAAAGTGGCTGACAGCTTCTGCTGACATACAGTACACTGACATAGAAATAGCAAGGTTTACAAGCTCGTGTAAATTCCCATACTCGTATTGGAAACATTTGCCTATAAGTTACATAACAATCCAACTCTCCCACACTTCTATCCACTTATAAAAACTCTGTCCAGTATTTGCACCATTTCACATTTTTATCAAGCCCTCCCAGGGGTTATAGCATGCTAATAAAACAACCACAACAATACGAGCAGGACTGTTTTCTCAGGAAGTGGACGACATACTTTCCAGCGGCTGCTACCGGCTCCCTTACATCCGGTTCAGATGTCTGGCAACCTGTCTAGAGTGAGATAATGCTCTAGGCTGGTGGTGTAAACACCAGCAGATTGGAAGTTGGATGGATGGATGGAGGTATGGATGGATGGATGGATGGATGGATGCATTGGTGAAGGCAGATAAATGCAGAGGTGCAGCCAGACAATGTGGGATTTCATAATGGCTCTTTCATCAATGTCAGATATTAGAGTCAAAACGAAAAACAAAAGGCCAAACTTAGGAAATTTTATGAGTTTGGAAGTACTCTTAATTGCAAGTCTGGCTAATATAATGTTATTATACTGATACCGTGATAAGGGCCTGATATTGTTTTTGACTCCGGCTCTTGTTATATTGTAATATGTGAAAAATGTTGTTTTGTCCTGGTTTTAAAACCTGCATTTCAGTAAAGTGATTTTTGATGTGATTTCTGGTCTTACCAGACTGTTCTAGCTGTTCTAGTACTCACTTTTACCCAATGAGTTATGATATCAACATTAATCAATGCATTTTTCTTTTGTAAAAGCACCAATTGTCATCGCTACAATATTGTTGCAATGATGATATCAAGGTATTTTGTTAAAAATGTTGTACTAGTTCGTCAATATCCCACAGCTCTTAATACAGCCTTGATATTGATGGTATTTTGATGTAGCTTTTTATTTTATGTTTTGAAGCAGTAAATGTTCAAAAAGGGGAAAGAAATCTATTTATGCATTTCATTTTCAGTCAGTCTTATATAATTATGGTGCCTGAGATGTTTCAAAAGTGGTTCTAATTTAAGACTAGACATTTAGAGTGAACTGCCATTTAGCCTTTAGAGACATCCAATAGTGTTCCATATTACCCAGCCCTACTTTACAGCACAATAACTTCCTAATGGGAAACCTTGTGCATTTATTTATTTAATCTTTCAGAAAAATGGACCAGAACACATAGTTTGTTTGATTTTTTTTTTGTTTATTTGGGTTTCAATATTAGTGAACTTGCCAGACACATAGTCTTAGTCGTGAAACTCGGTCTTGAGTCAAACTTACAAAAACAAAGACTTGAAACTTAAACTTTGGTTTGAGTTGTGTTGAGTTTTAAGACTTGACTTGTTCGACAAATGACTGAAAAGACTACAAGACATGAACTTTGACTACAAAGCAGTAATAAGTTTTGACTTGTTAAACCTCTGGAACAATAAAAAAGTTATGACAGTGACAGACTCTCCAATCTGTTTAAGAAGACTTAAAGCCTGATTTGAGGCTTGTCTTTAATGACTTCAGATGTGACTGCACAGTTCACACAGACTGGTCTCCAGAGGACTTGAGACTTTACATGAGATTTGTTCAGACAGACTGAAGACTTGACTTGAACTTGTCTTGAATGATTTTACATTTTTGACCGATGTGATGCTTAACTTGGACTTATCTCGAAAGGCTTATCGATTCACTTGACTTGACATTTCACATGAGGACAACTTGGGAATTGTCTTCTATTTAATGACTTGATAATTGACTTGTACTTCTCTTGAAGGAGGTGAGACTTGACTCGAGAATTGGTCTGACAGTGTGAAAGAAAAGACTTGGACTTGTTTCAGATGACTTGACTTGACTTGAACTTGCCCCAAAGAATTAAAAGCCTCTGCGCCGAATAGAAAGAGAAACAAAGCTCTGGAAGTGGTGACAGAAATCCTCTCACTGACCATATTGTAGCTTCCAATCAGCTCATCTTCCAACCCCTTTATATTTATACCTGACCTGCCAGTTGGCACTCAGACTCCTCTCCTTACTGTATTATAATTTATTTGATTCAGCAGTTTAGCAGCTGAAGTCCCATGAGCACAAGCCGGAGCCTATTCATCACTTATAGAAAAAACACTACCAGAAAGCATTGCATCCTTTTAAAAGTAATAGCAAACCAAACTATATTATATGATACTTTCCATCTGCATTACAGCAGCATACTGCAGGCTGCAAAGAAGAAAAAGTTACTGGCAAAGTAGTCTCTAATGCAGATCAAAAAGTGTGTGTCTGAGTGCATTACATAAGGGAGAGGGAGACAGAGGATGCTCTTTCAGGTTTGTCCGTCATTACTAATGGAAACCATCAAAGCTGCCTTCTTCTCATCCCTTTCTTGTTGCTCTTATCCCCCCATTTGTCATTCCCTAATCCCTCATTCACATGCAACAACTTAAAAGGCAGTGAGAGGTTAAAGGAGTGAAGCCGAGGTGGTTTGTTGAAGTTAGTAACTCGAGTTTAATCAAATGGGAAGTGAAGTTCTCTTCGCTCTGACAGTTCAACAACAGACTGCAACTGAGGGAAACATAAATGACTTTCTCCTGTCAATGGAAAGAAAAATAATGTAGAAATTTTCCTATTTTTTTGGTTTAAACAGAGAGTTTAGGAGTACAAAAAGATTTGCACCCTCACCCAGATGGAAGCCTTGATTAAAATTACATATATACAAATATATTACAAATATAATAAATAATAAATAATAAAATTCACTGAAATATTTCATGTATGAGCCATTCAAAATAAAAACAGAGGCATCAGAATAAGCCTTGAACCTCCTTACAACATAACAAAATGTGATATTCAAGCAGCAATTTCATTATTGTGAAACTGTTCCATCTCCATGACAACAGAGGGTGTGTGTGTGTGTGTTCCTCTACACTTGGGCCGTTGGTGGATGAGATCACGACGCAGCTAATTAGCTGTACTGTCCTGAGACTAAACCGAGGAGAACGGAATGTGTTGGGCTTTATGCCTGCAGCAAGAAAAAAACTCTTAAATCACAGGAAGGTTTGACCTTTTGAGATGTAGGTCTGTGCTGACTGGAAGTTTGTGTGTGACCAAAAAAATCTGTGTAATTACAAGCAATTACATAATAATAAGCAATAATTGTGCTGCAGTGAATACTATGTGTACTCTAGGTTGCCAGTGTGAAGTGGGTGCAAAGGTTACGCTTGAGTAGGAACTTAGTTATGATTCTTTCCGAGGCTAGAAAGCAGATTACTTCACAGGAAACTGATTGGAACATCTCTGAAGGCTTATCTCATGCACTGTGAAGCTACTTACATAATGAAAATGTACGCAGAGAGGTCCTTAGAGGAGTTCAGTGTGCTGTTGAATCTGTTTTCTTTGCACTGGAGGATCTCAAACCCAAGGCTGTTACTCTTCTTCTCTAATTCAGCATGTAGAATTGGTGAGGAAGTTACACGCTTGAACGGATGGATGTGCAACAAATCTGCCCTGCTGCGATTTGTAAATAAAATATGGGGCATCTGTTTTACTAGTTTACATCTTGTAACACTACAGAGAAAAAATATTTGATACTGTGGTTTGGACATGATGCCAGTAATCCAGTTGAAACTAGAGCTGAGTATTAAATCTGAATATTTTTAGCAGCAATGTGAATGTGTATCTATCTAGTAACAAACACTGGAAAATGACATAAATAGAAAGATGGCTTTCAATGGCAGATTTCAAATTTTGTGATGATATTTTTGATGAGATTAGTGTCTCAACTGAAGCTGCAGTGTTTAATCTTTGTGAGATTTTTCAAGTTCTGAAAAGTACCCAAAAGTGAAAACACCAAGGTTGAGGCAAAAAAACACAAGGTTTTACACCAGAAAACTGATAACAGAGTACAAAAACCTAGTGGGTGAACAAAAAATGAGGACCAAAGTGAAGGAGAATCCAAGTTTTGAGATAAAAAACATATAAAACTGAACTGAGTTCAAACCAGGAAGGCAAGATGTTGAAAAACACAAGGAGAAACAGAGAACAGGGGAAAACAGACGCAAAAACTGCCAACCCAAAGAGGGAGAAACAAAAACTTAAATACACTGGGGAGAAAAACAAATGAGGTGAAACTAATCATCAATAAAAAAGGGTGGGGAAGCACAGAGGGGAGACAGAAAGGGGAACTTAGCATGACACATGGTGAAAAATAACAAAATAAAACAGGAAAGATATAGATTTAAATAGCAAAAAGAAACATTAGGCCATAGAATTGAAATTACTGCAACTTTAACAACAGGTGAAACATCACAAAAGAAGACAAGTTTTATTAACAATATCAACTCCATGGCAACTGCAGCCACAAACACACTTATTTAAGCAAAGAGGATTGTAAAGCCTTTACACAACATTCAGCGCACATCATCACAAAACACACACAATAGACAAGTTGCTAGGCAAGACACTGTTTTTTGATCATTCTCTCTGTAGTTTTCTAATGTCATTCAATGAGTTTTGTGAGTTCAAATGAATTTAACCTTTTTGCGTGAACATTCTTAGTGCATATTAAAAGCAGTTCACTTAGCCTCTTTGTCTCACTGCATTCCTCACAGTTTTCCAACATTTTAAGTTAGGAAGGGCTGAGTCCCTAAGTTTATAAGCAATAAAGTAGATACAGATATCACAACTAAAGAATCCAACTCGTGCATTCCAACATTTAGCATTTAACCAGACCAGCATGTTGTCAGTGGTGGTCATGCAACAGATAGGGTGTGTTTGATTTGTGTTACGAAGCGTGCATGCTGGATGATGCATGTTTAATTGGCATAACACTACATATAAGCTATATATCTGTATTAAAAAGCCATATGTCAGACCTGTGATTCTTGGCTTGCTTACTGAAGCATGTGTACATGTGTGTGTGTGTGTGCGTGCGTGCGTGTGTGTGTGTGTAGGCTACTCACTCAGACCCTCTGCTGAGAAGAAAAATAATGGATATGGCACCCTACAAATGAATTAAATTTGCATGTCATGTAAGACAGATGGTCTAATCCAATTCAGCAGTCCTGAGCTTGTAGATTTAAAATGCACAGACACATACGAGTGAGTCTACAAAGTGTGTGTCTGTAAGTTAGTGACTTTAAAAGACCAAGAAAATGTGAAGCATCTTTCCAACATACTACCCCCACAGAGACATTGATGACAGATATGATGTAGTGTTATAAAATATATATGTCCCCACATGAGTCTGACCTTGACTCTACCACATGTTTCACAATGACTTTCACTGTGCATGTGTGTGAACATGAGCGGGGTTAAATATACATGTGCCATGTGTTTTTTTGCTATGAAGGTGGGACCTTGACTGCACTTCACATATACAATGACTCACCATAAATGTGTGTGTGAGTTCATGTATGTATGGGTGGTAGGACAGGGGGTGTAGATGGGGTGTTGTTATTTATTTGTCTACCTCATGACCTTGACTATACAGTTTCTTTTCTGTTCTGAAATAATAAAAATTCAAGGTTGATACTCTGACACTTTTAATGGACTCCCTGTACACTTGCCCTATGTACAAGCAGTCAATCAAATCACCCACCATATTTATATTTATAGCTAATAACTTATAAATAACCTCACAATTTTGTACTGCAAATGTCAGTTTCAGTTAAAATAGAATTTGTGGTTGCAGGTTGCTTAAATCATGTAACATATTTAACATTTTTCTATAAAAATGTCTATAAAAAACTATATCTATGCCATTATTATGCAATTTGTCGTGAAATTTGAGTTCTGTTCATTACACTCAGTGTGTCCAACAATGTGCAAACCCAGCAAAGTGCATTCAATTTTAATAACTGTACATTTTATTGTTCTCCTGTTGCTAACATCTGGAGTAATACAAGTCAGACAGTGAGAGAGTGAGTTGGCAAATGTGAGTATATGTAATGAATATGAAACTTCATTACATTACCTCATCTCTGAAAAATTCTGCTTGAGTTGGTTGGATATATTTTCATCTCTAATGGTGACTATAAAACTATAGTATAAATTAAACAAATCCCTTTATCCCACACTTCTTCAGAACGTCATCAAACTACATCTTCTGTTTTAGTTTATTTGACTGAGAGACCTTTCGCTGCAGAAATGACATATTGTTATTTAATTTAATTTATTTATTATTTTTACATTTAACATCCTTGTAACTGAAAAACAGGTTTCCTTCACACCTGTTTAAAAATCTGATATTTCCATAATCATAAATCCATAATGTACAAACTGCACACATTGCATGCATGTAAATACTGCCTTTTTGCTCCATTTTAGTGTGTGCATGTTTTCCTTCCTCTGCTATGTACACATGTGTGTGAGGTCACCACTCCTGGCCCAATGACAAACACACACACATTCCCCCATGGGTCTGTTCTGGTCATCCTGCTTCCAAGAAGGAAGAAAAAAATCAAATAGCCAACACCCTACTGAGAACATCACAACCATGTGCTATTATAACACCATTGATCCGACCAGCAACATCCATTTACCAAGCCAACTTCCAGGAAGAAACACACTCAGGCTGGGTAGTTGTGCAAAACAATGCAATCCATAAATCTGTCAAAACCTCAAAGGAGGACTGATGTATGAAATACATTCAAAATGTAATTTTACACCACACACTAAATACCATTGTTACATTCTTTTTGAGTTTGCTTCTTCCTTTTCTGAGTCTTACAGTTATAAACTCTCCAGATACATTGTCTAAAATCCTCTCAGGGCAAACTGAAAAAATTCTAAGAGTTTTACAGTTTACTGTAAACAATGAAGGCAAAACTTAAAAAAAAAACAATCTCAACAAGTCCACTACCTGGACCTTGAATTTTTTCTGCAGCTTTTAAATTATTACATGGTCTTCATCTGCAGAAGCAATTTGCATAGTTGTCACAGAACAGTAAATGTTTCAAGTTTGATCATTCTGAGCTCTCTTATGACCTTTAATTCATGTTAGCATATACGTTGAGCTAGATATTTTGGATTTAGGAATCTAGGCTAGCTCTATCTAAAAAGAACCCACCCTGTTACAAACATATTGAAGAATTCTCCATCTCCAGAATTTTATCCAAGGCCAGTGTTCAATGCAAATACAGCCCTTTATTTAGAGAGGTGGACAGGGTGGACATGTATGACTTTCAGCCAGGGACTAGAGTTCCATTATAGACATGCAAGTCATGGTCATTCCAGTCTGCTGATACAATGGATAGCATCACTGAAAACAATCCAGGGTTCTGCAGAATCATCAAATATTGACCTTTGACTGTAAAAGATGGAAGCTACAATGGCATGTCATAAATCCCACCCCTCAGTTTAAGCCAATGTCAAAACTAAAGTTAATCTTATTGGTTTGATTTTAATTAGTTATTTTCTGATTAAAAATTGGGGTTGTAATGACACAATGGATAGCTAACCCTAGTAGGCCACTGGATCGTGGGGCATTATGGAGACCTCAAAGTGCATATTACTACTGCACAGACTCCAGCTGCAATTGTCACTAGAGCAAGATGCTAGGATGTGGATGACAAATATTTTGGATTGATTTTTGTACAGAAGAAAATAAAGTAAAGTAAGAAGAAATGATGTGTCATCCTTATTTGCTACCCACCTTCTCATCTTGTGAGAAGGTTATGAAGACAGTGTGAACTAGAGAGTGAGTGGACCTCGAGTTGAATACAGCTCGTGTCCAAAGTTGAATCTCAGGTGACCAGGGGTGTAACTTCAGGAGTTCATTGATCATAATGTTGCCGTTGATCCAAAATAAACTGATGTAATGTACAGTTAACCATTCAACGAAGACAATGACAGGTCCTATCTACACCGGAAAGCCTGGTTAAATTACACAAAAATCAACATTTCTCCAAAAGGATGATAGTGTTTCACTGCTGATGAGTTCTTAGAATGCAATAATCTCCATGTGAAGATCAGTTAACGAGAGTGAAAGCTTTTAGCCAGGTCTTCTGTTTAGCAATGGGAGAAGATAAAAGGTCCTTCTGTGACCTCAGTCTGGACCTTCAGCCACTTGATAACAACTTTGATGGATTAGTAGAGGAGATAGTAACTGCTATCTCAGGACAAGGCTATTCTTTGGAAGTAAATACAAATAGCTGCCCATGGACTATAATACCATGACATCTAAGCCATTTCCTTGAGAACAATTTCCCTACACATGAATTTCATTTTAGTGATATCAGAAATCAGGAATATAGAGGAGTTAAAGTTTGGCTCCCTGAGATCCACATCCACCGTTTCGAGGCAGAAATCTTTCAACAGGAAGGTTTTAAATATTAGGTTATCTTAAATGCCATGCATGTGGCATTGACAAGCACACGAGCTTGGCAGACTGAACCTACTTCGTAAATAACACCGTTTTCAGCTTTATTGGAAAGACAAGCAGAGAGCAATAAAAGACACCATTCCCGTGTTTGTGAGGGTGTTTTCCTCAATGCTTTTAAATGTGGTATGAATGAAAAAAGAGGAAGATTGTGTCTGATAGGCGTCTTTTAGTATCACTAGTCTGCCATTTTCTAGCTCTCTTACTCTACATTTATCAGTTTTCACACAGGCCTGTCGTCATTAGGGTGTAGCTACATATTTTCACATTTGAGTATTCCCAGCTGTATTCAAATGCTATTTGGATGATGTGATGGCCCTTCATGAAAGCAAAAACAGATTAGGGATAAAAGTCTGGCTGAGTTGTTTTGCCAGGTCATTTTGTGCGCAACTCTCTGCTATTGACGGTGTCTCAGTGTCAGCTTAAAGGCGTCTGAAAAGCAGACATAACAGGATATACAAAGACAGGCACAGTTGGTACCTAAATAAAGCACACTTCCTTAGGCACACAGCTTGCTGTTGACAAAAGCTATCATGAAAACAGCAATGAGTGCACATCAAATGTTCAGAAGCTTAAGGCTTAAGTATAGAATTTTTTTAAATTATATCACATGTTGGTAGCGGTTTGACAGTAAGTTCAAAAAGTAAGCCTTTTTCTTTCCATAATTATGATTTCTTTTCTTTGCTTGTAAAAAACATTTTGATGACTCATCCCAAGCTCAAGCTGAAACTTATTTAAACAAATGTGATTTCAGTTGACTAGATAACCCTGTGAAAAGACTGTTAGCCTGTGGGTTATAGCTAACAGAGCAGCATTATGTCTCACTACAGCTTTGTTTTGAAATTCTCAGTATTTTCTAAATGATTAGATATTAACCTTTATGTGTTCTTACAACAATGTCATTCTGTCTTTAGTTGGATCTTGCATTTTCCAACTTCACTTACACTGAACCGCAGAGTTTTTTTTTTGTTTTTTTTTTAAATGTTTTTTTCGGGCTTTTTACGCCTTTATTGATAGGACAGCTGAGATATCGGACAGGAAACAGGGAGAGAGAGAGGGGA